>WAAF01014963.1:48865-81315 GCA_013400475.1 Tricholaema leucomelas | reverse complement strand
TCATAGAATGGTTTAGGTTGGAAGGGACCTCAAGGATCATCCAGCTCCAACCCCCTGCCACAGGCAGGGACACCTCCCACTAGAGCAGCTCGCCCAAGGCCTCATCCAGCCTGACCTTAAACACCTCCAGGGAGGAGGGCTGCCTATCAACTGAAACACTGTCAAATGCCATCTTGTTTGCTCTAAATCCAGCCCCTGGATTTAATCTCCTACAATGGAGCAGCTACAAACTTCCTTTCCTTTCTTCTTTCTTTGCAGATGCCTGATTGTGGCAGGCTGCTGGCTTCACAAATTTGACAGCATATGCCTATTAAGAAAGCTACTCCTCCACTTTGTCCTCAGAGAGGAGAGCCAGAGCCTCCAAATAGGTGTCAGGTTTTCTGTTAAAAACCTCATCTCTGCTCTCATCTGCAAGAAAACTAATTTGGATAATCCTGTCCTCAATCTTGCCGACAGTGGAATACTCCTCTCCACAGCAGGTTTGACAGCAGAACGTGATGTGATGAAAAGATCGCATTTAGGTTGGACGTAAGCAAGCCATTAACTAATATTTCAGCAGGTTCAACACAATCTCAATAGCAAAGTAACACACTGACTGGCGACATCCATCTCTGCAGCATGACCCTGACCCCATGCAGAAAGGGTAAAGGAACTTCTCACCATCTCAGGTGCACTTGGCAGGTTTTCTTCTCCAGTATTCAACAGTTTATGGGGGAAAAGCCCTGGGGCAATTTATGCTTTAGGTGTAGGATTGCAATGATGACTACTTTCAGTGTAAATTGCATTTCTGGGTTGGTATTTTTGGTGGAGTTGTTTGGTTTATTTTGTTTGGTTGGTTGTGGGTTTTTTCTGTGATTTTTTTCCCCCCATCATAGGGTCATAGGATCATAGGATGCTAGGGGTTGGAAGGGACCCAAAGAGATCATCGAGTCCAGCCCCGCTGCTGGAGCAGGACAATACTAACACAGATCACAGAGGAACAGATCCAGACAAGTCTTGAAAGTCTTCAGAGAAGGAGGCTCCACAACCTCCCTGGGGAGCCTGTTTCAGTGCTCTGTGACCCATGATGATCTGGAAGCCAAAGATGATGTATCTACAAAGAGCTCCATGGATGCAGGGGATTGAAAAAAACCATAAACCAGACAGTTTCTGCCCTGTGTGGCTACCAAGCCCTCATTCTCTTTTACAGAGTCCTCATGGGGCAATGGGGAGGGACAAATGAGGAGCAATTTTAATGCTGTTTATAATTATTATTACAGAAAGTGCAGCTACTTGAAAATCATAGAATCATAGAATGTCAGGGGCTGCAAGGGACCTCAAAAAATCATCTGGCCCAGGCCCCCTGCCAGAGCAGAATCACCTAGAGCAGATCACACTGGAACACATCCCAATAGTTCTTGAATATCTCCAAAGAGGGAGACTCCACGACCTCCCTGGGCAGCTGGTTACAGTGCTCTGTCATCCTCACAGTGAAAAAATCCCTCCTCAGGTTCACATGGAACCTCTTGTGCCTCAGCTGCCACCCATTGCCCCTTGTCCTGTCACTGGGCATCACTGAGGTGAGCCTGGCTCCATCCTCCTGGCACTCACCCCTTACATATTTATAAACATTAATGAGGTCACTCCTCAGTCTCCTCCTCTGCAAGCTAAAAAGCCCCAGCTCCCTCAGTCTCTCCTCAAAAGGAAGATGTTCAACTTCCTTAATCATTTTTGTGACTCTGTACTGGACTCTCTAAAGCAGCTCCCTGTCCTTCTTGAGCTGGGGGGGCCGAGAATTGGACACAATACTTTAGATGAGGCCTCACCAGGGCAGAGTAGAGAGGAAGGAGAATCTAACTCGACCTACTAACTACAACCCTTCTAATACACCCCAGAATGGCACTGGCCTTCCTTGCCAGAAAAGCACACTGCTGGCTCGTGGCCATCCTCCCATCCACCAGGACTCCTAAGTCCTTCTCCCCTTCAGTGCTCTCCAGCAGGTCAGTCCCCAACCTATACAGACAGAAGGGATTGTTCTTCCCCAGGTGTGTGACTCTACACTTGCCCCGGTTGCACTTCATTGAATTTCTCCCTGCCCAACTGTCCAGCTTGTCTAAGTCTCTCTGAGTGGCAGCACAACTCTCCGATGTGGCAGCCACTCCATCCAGCTTGGTGTTGTCAGCAAACTTGCTGACAGTGCACTCCATGCCTTCATCCAGGTCATTAATGAATACATTGAATAATACTGGTCACAGTACTGACCCCTGAGGATCTCCACTAGTTACAGACCTCCAGCTAGACTCTGTCCCACTGACCACAGCTCACTGACTTCTTTCCTTTAACCAGTTTCCAATCCACCTTGCTACTCGGTCATCCAGGCTGCACCTCCTCAGTTTAGCTATGAGGGTGCTGTGAGAGAAGGTGTCAAATGCTTTATTGAAATCGAGGTAAAGCACATCCACTGCTATTCCATCCTCTCTCCACCTGGTTACATCCTCATAGAAGGTTATCAGGTTGATGAAACATGACTTCTCTTTTGTAAAAATCATGCTGACTGCTCCCAGTGATTTTCTTGTCCTTGATACAGTGAAGCATAGCACTGAGGATAAGCTGCTCCATCATCTTTCCAGGGATGGAGGTGAGGCTGACCAGTCTATAGTAACCTGGGTCCTCCTTCTTATGCTTTTTGAAGATAGGAGTTATGTTTGCCCTCCTCCGATCCCCAGGCACCTCTCCTGACTTACCAAAGGTGATGGAGAGTGGTCTGGCAATGACCTCTGACAGCTCCTTTGGCACTTTGGCACTCACAGGTGCATGCCATCAGGACCCATGGATTTATGGATGTTCAGTTTACTTAACTGGTCCCTAACTCAGTCCTCATGAACCCAGTCCCCATCAACCAAGGAAGCCTCCTCTTTAACCTTGTCTTCCTCCATGGCCTCAGGGGTGTGGGGCTCCTGGGTATAGATGGAGACAAAGAAGCTGTTGCATCAAGCAGAGCCAACACACAATAATGTTGATGTCAATGGCTGAACTGTTCAATTAAGTCCCTGTCTGGATCTCCAATGCCCATCCTGCTGTGAGGCTAATAGTGCTCTCACAAGGAAGACAGCCAGAGGTGCTCCTCTTTCAGGCCTGGATAGAGTAGCTCTACCCAGAGATCATTTTACCATGGAGAAATAAAGAGATTTGTGGCTTTTCTAAGACCAGCTGCAGGGCAATTGCTCTCTGTGCTCCAGCCACAGCAATCCCAAAATCTGAGGATGGAGGAAAATCCCTTTTGCTATGCCGTGTCCTCCTTTGTTTCCAGCAAGAAGTGAGTTTTGGGGAATGGCAGGGAGAGATGCCAAGCTGCTTTGCCTCCCAGTGTGGTGGTGGGAGGTAATCCAGCAGCCCCAGCAAAGTTGAGAAAAGAAGCTGTCATGCTCATTTATATATGTAAGTGATCTAGAGAATTATCAGCTAAATTATTTAAATGTCCCATTACTATTAAATTACTGGGCATTCATTGTAAGAGCAGTCATAATACAGTAACTAATTTGGTATTAATGTGAATGTCAGCATTTCATTGCAGTTATTTTGTACTTCATCATAAGATAATTTACCAATAAATTAATTGGCTTAATTGCTTCCTCTGAACCCAGGAGAACTACATATGACACGACTTTAAGTGTCCGTGCTCATTCCCCAGTCTTTCTACTCTAACCACACCAGTGGGGAACCTCCCTTTGAGGAACAGCCAAGAAAGAGGGAGCAAAGTGTGACTTCGCACTCACAGAGGCAATAAAGTTATAGCATAATCCTGCCCCATGGAATTTAATGTGCTTTAAATATAGCCCCCAAGGTCATGCTTGGAGGAGGAGCCCAGGTTTCAGTGCCAGCTTTGAAGGGCACGTGTGTGGTGGGCAAGAAGCACAGCCCCAGCACACAGCTTCCATCTAAGGCAGGGGAAGCATCTGCAAGCCATTCTTTCTCATTCTCCTTTTGTACAAATTCCCATCATCACTTTCATTTCCTCAAAATATCAATAACCCCCAAGTCCCTTCAACTGGGCATCAGGCAGACCAGCCAAAGCTTATGACCTGTAAGTCTCATCAGCTATGCATCATCCAAACCACCCAGAGCAGAGACTCAGGGTGCAGCTGATAAATGTGCTCCACAAATAAATAGCCACCAATTTGCCACAAGGTAGACAAAGCCTCAGAGAAATGAACTTTATACCACAGCACTTGGAATAGAAGTAAGAAACTAAACCCAAATGCAGCCTTTAAGTCACCGGATAACATCCCCCACACTGTCATACAGCACCCACCACCCACCCAGGGAAGAACTCCCCAGTCCTTTCTGCAGAGTCAAGAGGCCATCCCTGTTGGCATTCTTACAGCAGCTGCATCTGTGGGAGAGTTCACTGACAGGAGGTAATCTGATGAATACTGGAGAAAATCTGCAGCAAACTAAAGGTGGTTTTTGTCCGGTGCAGCCTAGCAGGAGGGCAGCATCCTTGCAGTGAGGAAGGGGGGAAGAATAGCCCTCACTAGCTAAGAGGCAGCAGCCACCACCATGAAGTCATGCATTCACACTGTGCCTTGGGTATTATTAGGTCCCTGGCTTATGTCAAGCACTTGGGTTATGCCCCCGTGGCCAATTTTTGTTCAAAGCTACACCAGCTTTGAACAGCTTTGACCTTGTCCCTGGTCCCTGCCAGTTTTGCACGAACTATTTTGCCTTGCTAGCCTGTGCTGATTTTAAAGATGGGATTCTTGGGAGAGCTGTTCCTGCCTTCCTGCAAGCAGACTTCCCCAGCAGCAGGATCTTGACAACCAGCACTGAAGCTCTCTGGCAACCACAGCAAGTCTCCTGATCTCACATCACTCTGTTCCCCCGGAACTTAGGAAATGTTTACTGCTCTTTTCTTCTCCAGGAGATGGAAAAACCACTCCATCGAGAGCACAGTGGGTAAGGACAGCTATTTTTCTCCAGTGTCTTGGTTTAAATGTTAATAAATTAACCAGGCTCATTTGCAAAGCTCTGGGAACAGATTGCACCGGACTCAGTGCTTTGGCATGTGCTCCTCCACCATCAGGAAGAGATCAGCCCAGCTGCAAAATGCTGCTAAATCTTTATTTATGATAATTCACTCTGGATCTGGGCATCAAACCAGACTGGCAAATGCTCCAACAAATCCAGGTGGGAAAAAAGACAAGGGGCTATATCTCCTTCCAGCCTGAGATGAATCCCAACCACACCACACCTGTCATGGCTTATTGTTTAAGTTGCCATTGGAATTAAAAAACGACCCGACGTTCCTCAGCGAAGCCCCCCAGATGCAGCAAGGCAAAGTGAAGCTGACTGTTCTATTAACTCCCATCCTGCATCAGCAATTTTCTAAAGTGTGGAAACATTATAATTGACTTTTCTGATAGTAGCAAAATGTCATTTTTTTCTTAATAGTTCCTAAGTCAGTAATGCATTTCAAAAGCCTCCGATGCCACTACCACAATAGGACTTACAAATTAGCACATTTTTAGCTTTTCATTAAACACAATACCAAAAAAAAAGCCTCATCATATTAGGGTTTCTCTCCTCATTATTGAAAGTACTGCTACTTTGGAACTTTGGGCAGCAAATTATAATGCACTCAGCCTGGGTCCATTGTAAATCAGGGCTTCAAAAAAGGTGTCACGTAGTTGGGCCCTCTTTAAGCACTGAAAATATTGGAGTCTATTTGAAAATGCCTTATGGAGTCTCTCACTAGCCTTGCAAAATCATCACAGCACCAAGTAGAGTTTCCTTTTATTTTCCTGCCTCATAGCATCAAGTCATTTCTATTCCAACCAGAAAAGGAGGATTATTGCTTGCTGGGTTTAAAAAAAAAAAGGCAAGATAACAAGCTGCATAAAATCCCCAAACCATTTAGGGCTCTTGTTCAGCTTTGCAAGGCATCCATGGGGCTGTCATCTTCAAAGGAGAGGGGGGTTCTCCAGCTCGACCCCTGGCTTGCTGCCCTGAGATGCTCCCAGCCGATGAAGCTTTGTTTGAAGCTAAACCACTGCCATGGCACAGTCAAAGACACAAGGTACCTACATGGCTCTGGCTAATTGCCGAGCTCCACACTGAAAGGCTGCTGCCCTGGGAGGACACTGCAGAAGATGGGCTGTGTCTTCTGCAGAGAAGCCCATTTTTGTCTACTTCTACCTCTTGCAAAAGCACCAAATGCAACATTGGTTGGGTTTTAGCATTGGAGTCCTCAGGTGGAGTCCTCTTTCTTGGCAGGAAGTGGAAAATGCCATGTTAACCTAAAAACGCCCAGTGGGGAGCAACCCCTTCCCTTCTACTGGGGTGAGTTGGTGAGGCCATGTGTGTAGGTATGGTGCCAGCTCATGGCCCAAAATCCTGCCCCATCCTTACATCATCTTCTCTGGCCCACCCAAAGTGATACCTTCATCACTGAGCCCCTCAAGCAGGGTTCTGTCCTGAGCCAGCATCTTGTTTAGGTTTACAAAGCCACCCCTGCTCCATTGCCACGATCATTTCCCAATTCTGCAAGTCCCTGACCCACTGATGACATGCCACACCCCCAACACTATTGAAGGCCCCTCATGGTTGGGGAGGAATATCAGGGGTATCCAGCCCCCCACATTGCCCACCCAAGCCATCCTCCATGCTCAGTGGGGAAACACCTTGGTGTGGCAGCTCAGGGGAGGCAGAGGATGTGGCAGAGGGGATGATACACTGACAACTCACCCCGCTGGGTGCTGCTGATGTGATGGATAGTCCAGATGCCCTCAGAACCAGCTGCCTCATCCCAGCATAACAACAACCTGTAATTACAGAGGTGATGATTCTAGCCTGTACCTCTCAAGTGATGGGAAGGGGGGGGTAGGAATGAAGGCAGAGCTGAGCAGGCAAACCAGATGGCTCTCTTGTTGAAGTACAGCTGCACCAAAGAGAGGTTGTAGCCATAATGATTTGGGTTGAGTCCCCACTAATTAAGGCTGACAAGTGAAGTTCAGACGTGTCCACTGCTAAGGAATAAATCAATCCCCCAGAATGGATAGGGCCAACAAGGAATAGTTGAGTTTGTTCTGCAGCCCAGAGGGCAAGTAATTATCTCTGTAACTTTCTAGTTAGAGTGCACTTGAGAAACACATATTCTGATCCATAAATACCTACCTTCCATCACTACATTACACTTCCAGTGTCAAAAGTTAACTCTGCTTGGGAGCAAAACAGCACAGGATGGCATGAAACCAAGCAATGAGCTTGTTGAAGCTGATGGTGCCATCCAGCTCCTCTGTCTACCTCCCATAGAGTTTTGGTCAAGAAAAGCCTATTGGATGGCAGTGATGTTCCCAGTGGAAATCCGTCTAGGCAGTGGAGTGAATCTGTTTCAGTTTGTATGGGCTTGGGGGAAAGAACTGGGGATTGACTGCGCAGAGACCTAGCACTGGGCCCTCATCTATAATCGTTTTTAAGTCCCTTTTTAGATGGTCGGTCTGTGAGTGGTGGCGTTGACATATGGCACATCGCAGCTGTGATTTTGCATTACACACCCTACAAGAAGTTCTGCATTACACACCCTACAAGAAGCCTCTGTTCCCCACTCCTTTCCTCCTCCCTCTCTGAAATTCCATGGTCTTTCCTTCTCCCTGAGGATCATGATGCCCCAGGGATGCCATGGTATGACCCACTGGCCACAGGGCATGGAGGTCACCCACCTTGCACCCCCCTGCCCCAACAGCCAAAAGAGTACATCAGCTGGCTAAGGTGGGAGCAAGCCTGCATTGTGAGGATGCCAAATCTTTTTCCTGTCTCAGCTCAACACAAAAATCCCTGCATGATCCAGTAGCAGTTATTGCAGTGTGCAGTGCCATTGCCATCTTGTGCTGCCTCACAAGCCACTTTGGCACAAGATCACCACAGAAAGAGAAGGAGAAAATGTGAGGAGGAAGTCATCCCCACATTCCCGAATTGCTGAAAACTCTGTGCCTTTGCCCACTTGTACCACTCACAGAGAGCATTTTGCAGTCCAGGTCAGTAGAGGCACCACAGTCCAGTGCCTTCCTTTGCCAAAGAGGCAAATACCTTGGGGGAGGGGGGCAGCAGCCCACAAACCAGCAATTTGAAGGGTGACTGCTAAAAATAACCTGATCTCCTTGCTGCTGATTAGCAAATGCTGTCACCCAACCTCATATTGTAAGGAGTCCGCATGCTGGAGAGTCAGTGTGAGATGGTTTTCCAGGCTGGCACCCAAGGTGATGTTTCACAAGCACATTATTGAGGGACTAAATAATTGGTAGGGCTACCTTTCACCTTTAAAAGAAGGCATGCACTGTGATTGAATTCCCAGGGGATAATTAACACAGACACAATTATTCAGCAGAGGGGGGGTAAGGAGGGAAGCCTGTTATTTTTAGGTAAACTAAGGCCTATAGTTACGTTATTCCTATAATTGATGGGAAAAGGGAGGCAAAAGGAAATCACTGCAGATACGAGGACTGAAAAGGTTGGGGGGTTATACTGAATTGAATTATTTACATTCGACAAAGGGCCACCATAAACCAGCATAGCCCAGCATACCCTTCCATGCTAGACAGAGCTGCTAAAGGGGAATGTTTTGGCACCATTTAAATATTATCTATTTTCCAACAAAAAACAGGCAAAATCAATAGAGCCTCAGGACAAGTTTGTATTTCACCAGGCAGCAGCTTTTGAGGGAGAGCTGGTCCAGCAGCAGCAGCTTGGCTGGTTTTGCTCACGCAATTCCATCTGCAAAAGTTTTTTGGCGGGGTGCAAATTGTGATACTCCCCACCCAGCCCAGAGACATGCATCTTCCCTGGGCATTAATCCCCCTCTCTGACCTCCTCGGTCAGCCATCAGCCACATAACTGGACAGCACTGTCACGTGGAGTGGGAGGGGGGAACACTGGAAATATAAACACGGGGACATTTCAGTGTCAGGTTGACTGCAAGGTGGCACCTGGCTCCAAGACAGGAGGTTCAGCCTCCCATCTCACACTGCCTGGCTGGGAATGGTGCTTGGGGGGACAAGCAAGCATTACCAGAGAAAGTCATCTTCACAACGCGATACTTCCAAGGTAGGCTTGGGCATCTGATGGTTTACCTTGCAGCATGGTGGCCTCACCATCCTGTCTGCAGACCCCTCACAGTTCCCTGGTAGTAGGCATAGCATCCCCTCCCCATGGCTACAGAGTGCCAAGCGGGACGTGGCTATGACAGGGAGCCTGACCACTCAAGCCACCTTATTTTAATTATTTTGGGAGTAAGAGGAAGTGTAAGCTTTAAATCAGTCATGCATTGCAGCTCACACTTGAAAGCATCTGGAGGAGGCAGTGCCGTGGGCTGCCGCCCCTCAGGCTCCTTTGCTGCACTGGAAAATTCCCTGGAAAAGAATAAATAATGCCGTTTTCTACTGCTGGAGGGCAGCTGTAAATCATGGTGGCAATGCCAGGAGCTCTCAGCATGGGCACATCTGGACTTGCTGGGGTTTTCAAGGCAGCCTCATGGGTTTTGTGAACCAGCAGGGCAGTTTATTATGGGCTGGAATGTCCCTGGTGTGAGGAGTAAGCTGTTATGTGGCAGCTTAACGTGGGGAACAAGCTTGTGCTGAAGTCGTTTTGCTTCTGTATGCTAGGAATGAGTTTTCCCCATAATGTGAAGCCAGTGCAGACAATTTAAGTCATTATTAATAGATACACTTGATCCGGGGAAGTAAAATGCTTAATGTTTTGTTAAATGAGCTGTACTCTGCAAACAGTTGTGTGCAGGGAGAAGGTTAAGATGCTACCCCCGCGTTAGAGATTAATGAGTACGAGGCTACTGCTAATGAAGGGCTCACCCTTGCCGGTTTGGGGCCCAATTCTGTGTAGGAACATCTCTAATGAACTAAGGAAACCTAAGGATGATCCCAGGTTTCAGGATCGGGTCCTTGGAGCCTCAGGCTCTTGAGGCATAAGGACCAGGTTGGTGGGAGGAGAGGTGACATGCTCAAGAACAGACAATGGCAGAGGAAGGCTGCAGGGTGCCAGCCTTCCCCAGCACTCAAAATTGCTGCCCAAACGTGACAAGCAGTTGATAAGCAGTTAAAACTGCTTTATTTTCCTTGAAAACCTAACTGAGGACTTCCCCTTTCTCAGCCAGCCCCAGGACACTTTGCAGGTGTCCTGGCTGCCAGCTCCTCTCGGCAGTAAATCACTCCTGTCTGTAGGCCAGCATTCCCCTTAGAATCAGAGACATCCTTTCATCCTGACATCACTTTCCACTCACCACTGGAAGCAGCACTTGACTCGGCTGGCAGGAGCTCAGGCTCATGCGTTTATGTGTGCCACTCAGCTACAAGAGGACTTGACCCTTCTGCTCTTACTGGCCCTGGCTATTTTTAACCCACTCCATCAGCAATGCTGTTAATCCTGTCATTCCTCTGACCCAAGAACTAGGTGTCATATGCAAATACATGCTGATTAAAAGGCTGCCAAGAAGGGGTCACAGGGTATTTCTATACACTCTCAATGGCAGCGTAGTGCCACACACACGCCCTCCTTGCAAAATTAGCCTCTGTCTGACCAGGGAAGTCTAGACTCCCTGCTAAATATACCCAGCTGCCAGGGCGGGAGGTACTCCATGCCACAGGGAGGCAATCCCCTTGGCACATGAAGGGAGGCATGCTCTGTGCCACTGTGAAAATGTCACAGGGCTACTAATGAGTGGAGACGGGAAAAGAGCCAGGGCTGCGCAAACGCAATCCCGGATAAGTCTCTGTGGAAAAAGTGCCACTGACTGGGTCTCCCGACCTCCTCCTGCACCAGCTCAGGGACTGCAGGGGATACTGAGGCTAGTTTTCACACTGAAGCAACACTCTGGGGAGGTGATTCAGTTGACACCAGAAGGGTGAAGGTGCACAGCAAGGAAGTAGCAGCATAGCAATGAGTGGTAAAAGAAGAGAGAAAGACAGTGATTTGGAAGTTCAGACCAACCAGGCAGCTGTGGGCAGGTGAACAGGCCAACCTTGAGTTCAGGGGGAGAAAAAAAATGGGAGAAAACACATAGGTTGACCTCAAATTAGGTCCCACCATGGATGCTGTTGGACAAAGGTCCTCAATACACAGGAGGTCCTTTACACAAGGACCCCAAGTTAGTCACCCCGCAGCTCAACACAACCTTGCCCTGGATGGAAGTGCTGTGGTATTTTTGTGTCTTTCTCCTCTTCCCACAATCTCTGGGGCCAGGCAACTGGATGTCACCACAACCATGCCAAGGAAACTCACAAAGGAACTCTTGCAGAGGGGATGTGTTGGCCCAGAATTGCCAAAAGGATGCTCATGGTCACCTGCAGGGACCCAGGAAGGTCTCCACATGCGGCAGGCTATGGAGGAGGTCCTAAACGTCTCTTCCAGCCCCAGGATGACTACACATGAAATGACCCATGAGGCATTTTGACAGGCCTTCCATGTCTGGTTGCTTTGATATGGTTTAACAGCTCTATGAGATATGTTTTGATCATGTTTACTCCCCAAGGAGGTGTGACAGGAGGGCCGGCAGAGGGTTGTGTCACCCAAAGCCTGCAAGTCACGAGATGCTGAGGTCTATTCTTGTCTCTTCCACAGTCTTCTCCTGTGACCTTGAGGAACAGAGCCATAAGCCTCAGCACAGCTCTGCTGGCATCTGTCTCTGTATTTAAATGGCAGGAGAAGCTGGGCACTTTCTCTCTCCTATACAAGGCAGCAGCAGGGAGAGCACAGCTCAAAGTGTCAGGAGGATTTGCACCTCCTTGGCCTTTGCCAAGTACTTTGTATCCCTGCAGGGATGTGCCAGCAAGCCAACCTGTGTTGTGGTGGCCACTAATGCATTTTTGCCAGGCTGGTATGAGTGTCTTGAAGAAAATTAAAATGCAGTGCCAGGCAGAGGTAAAAAAACCAAACACTTTCTCAGAGCAAGAGCTGGGCTGACAGGGTCTGACTAAATCTGATTTTTCTTCCTCTCTAAATGCTAGGCACCATTTTCCTCTCAGCCTAAAGACACACATCCCTAACTGCTGCCTGCAATTAAACTGGCCAATTTAATGCAGGAGGTGCTGCCGCAAGACAACCCAGTGACCGTTTGACCCTCATTGTATGGCATGCCCGTTATCATCTGACCCTGCTGCAGTTATAAATATGACAACAATAGAGACTTAACCGGATTATAATTAGACAATGAGCCCAGGAGGATGGAAACAATGAACTATAAAAGCCCAGCTACCCTCGCAGTGAGGACCTACACACACACAGAGGAAGCGCTGGAATGGGTGAGTTACCAGGACCTGTGACCGAAAAGCTGCAGATTTCCCTCAAACTGGATTCGGAGCATCCTCTAACGCCTCACACTCCTGCCACCAAGTATTACATGGCTCTGGTGACGGGAGACCTAAGAAGCCTCCAGGTCCTGACTGACAGATACTATCAAGATGCCAACCTGGTATTTGAGATCAGTAAAAACGAGCTGGAGTGGCAGGTGAAAAGCCAAGCGTCTTATGGACTCTCAGGTACTTTTCCTTTAAAGGCCAGCCAATAAAAGCCCAAACATTCAAACAGATATTTACTAACCCTAAATAGGAGCAGTGCAGGGCACTTCAGTGCTTAATGCTGCTCTTATAGAGGCTGTTCCCGAGGCTGCTGGGTTCTGGGTAGCTGGATGTTCCCTGCCCAGAGATAGTCAGCATTTTCTCTTAGTATCTTTTATTCTTCTGCACATTCTAATCCCCCTGAGGGGCAGGGAAACCCTAAAAGTGTGTGTCCAGATGATATTTTGCAGGCCGGGACAGGACACTCTGTGGCTTGGGCATTCTTGCAAGAGTGCTCACAGCCCAGATTGCCCAGGGTCAGCCTGATCCTGTCTGGAAGGGAGATTCTCCAAAGATAATGGTATCTGGCACTTCCTGACCCTAGATGTTTCCTCTGGTCCCAGATGTTCGCTACATACTGTGCATCTATTTATGGGCTCAGAGGCCCCAGAGCTGCAAAGAAGAGCAATGCCTTCCTCCATCTGAGCCCAAACCCATGTCCAGTCCTGTATCACCCTTCCCATCTGTTTTGGGTGCCTTGAGGCCCAGCCCAGTCCCAGCAAAGACTGCTTTTTTCTCACCTGGGTGCAGATGGTGAGTTTGTGAGCTGCCTTTTAGCACCTGCCAGCAAGGTCTGGCACACAGGGTGCCCTGTGCAGCTGGTTGTGGACAGGATTGTAGAGTGGCTTGCTCTGGAAGGGCCCCTTAAAGTCCATCTAAATACGAACCCCTGCATTGAGCAGGGACATCTTGACCTAGATCATGTTGCTCAGAGCCTGGTCCCACCTGACCTGAAATGTTTCCAGGGATGGGGCATCTACCACCTCTCTGGGCCACTGGATGAAAACGTTTCTGAGCCCTGTCCTTGGGGCAAAACCTGTGGGTGCCCAGCAGTGTCAGCCTCACTTCCTCCTCCCCACAGGGCTGTGGTCACTGGAGTACAAGCGGGAGTTGACCACCTCGCTGTGCCTCGCTGCCCGCCACGGCCACACTGCCTGCCTGCGCCATCTCCTCCACCAACAGGCTGACCCCAACTCGGCGCCAGGTGGGCGTGGGCCCCTGCACGAAGCCTGTCTGGGGGCACACACTGACTGCGTGGTGCTGCTGCTGGAGCACAAGGCTGACCCCAACCTGCGGAGCGATGAGGGCCTGGCCCCATTGCACCTCTGCACTACCCAAGACTCCCTAGGGTAAGGAGAGGATTCCCCCATCAGCGTCCTCTGCTGACAACCTCACTTTGTCTCCCCTGCATGCAGACCCCCTTCCTTTCGCCTCTGCAGGATGCAAAAGCAGATGTCATAGTCAGCAGTAGGGTGTTCCACATGCTCCCGCAGCTCCCAGCTTTGTTGATGGTTACAGCAAATCACAGCAGAGCTGAAGAGGGACATTTTGGTGCCAGGCACAGATCTCTTTCACATGGACAGAAGCATCCCAGCCCAGCACTACATGTTATTCCTTCCTCCTCTTTTCTGATGATTTATCCTAAAAAGCACAATGTCCTGCATCCTCAAGAAATGCTAGGAATGGTTTCCATCACGGGGCACGTAAGTCATGCCAACCCCCTCAGCCCATGCCAACTCCATGCTTGAAGGAGTCTGATGCCAGCTGGGGCACCTGCTCCTGGTAAAATCCCAATCCCAGGGCCATAACAAAGGGATAGTCTGATGCTACAGGAAGGGGAGCAATCTTCTCACCTTCTTGTTTTGCACACTCCACGTATGGGTCCTGCAGAGTTCATAGTCAGGGCTCAGGCTTGGCCACATATGACTGCTCCTCTCTCATCCCAGATCAATGTCAGTATCATACAGAGATGAGCATAAACCTTATGTTTCAAAAATTACACTTTCCATGTGTGCAGAGATGTCTCAGTAGGACTTTAAGTGCCTGCGTCATTAGACTCAGAACATTTTTAGTTGTTGGTTTTTCTCATTAAGAGCTCACCTCTTGATATTCTGACAAAACTGCTTAGGGCTGTGGTGAATTTCATTCAGCTTCAGTGAAAATCCACCTTGGCTTCAATCTTCTCCTCTTTAAGCAGGCAGTAAGCTTAAGTAAAGTGGATGATGAAGGCAAGGTTTCACGCTGGAGGGAAGGGATGCCATCCAGAGGGACCTGGACAGGCTGGAGAGGTGAACCTCATGAGGTTCAACAAGACCAAGCGCAGTGTCCTGCATTTGGGTCAGGGCAATCCCAAGCACAAACACAGGCTGGGCAGTGACTGGCTGGAGAGCAGCCCTGAGGAGAGGGACTTGGGGGTGCTGGTGGACAAGAAGCTCAACACGAGCCAGCAGGGTGCACTTGCAGCCTGGAGGGCCAACCAGAGCCTGAGTTGCAACAGGAGAAGTGTGGCCAGCAGGTCGAGGGAGGTGATTCTCCCCCTCTACTCTGCTCTGGTGAGACTCCACATGGAGTACTGCATCCAGTTCTGGAGCCCCCATTACAAGAAGGATGTGGACGTGCTGGAGTGTGTCCAGAGAAGGGCCACTGGGATGATCAGAGAGCTGGAGAACCTTTCCTATGAGGACAGACTGAAAGAGTTGGGGCTGCTCAGTCTGGAGAAGAGGAGGCTCCGAGGTGACCTTCTTGTGGCCTTTCAAGGGGCCTACAAAAAAGCTGAGGAAGGACTTTTCAGGATATCAGGCAGAGACAGGACTAGGGGGAATGGAGCGAAGCTGGAGATGGGTAGGTTCAGGCTGGATGTGAAGAGGAAGTTTTTGGGGTTGCCCAGGGAGGTGGTTGAGGCCCCATCCCTGGAAGTGTTCAAGGCCAGGCTGGATGGGGCTCTGCCCAGCCTGATCTAGGGTAGGGTGTCCCTGCCCATGGCAGGGGGGTTGGAACTGGATGACCCTTGTGGTCCCTTCCAACCCTGGCTGATTCTATGATTTTTGTATGATTCTATGATCCAATGCATCATGAACCAGGTGTCAGGAAAAGAGCTTTGCAAAAGAAAAGCAGCCAGAAGGAAAAGGGTTTGCAGATGTAAATATCTCAAGCCTGGCTTATAAATAAGAGTCCCTGTAAGATGGCCTAAAGTCAGATATTAATCAAATTTTGTTTCAGCCAAAAAAAAATAGAAACTAATCAAACACATCCTTGGTGTGATAAAGTTTGGAGGGAGTGGGATAGGTAAGGGAGCATGCTGCAGGCAACTCTCATAGTTGATAAGGAGATGGTTTTAATTCCCCCACTCAAGCTCACTTTTGACCTTAAAGTCTTCAGTCTCAAAACCCCAGGCCATCCTAAAAGCCCCTACAGGGATTATTTAGACTTCACCTATGTGCTCTCACCCTACAGAAATGGGGCACGGAAACTCCATGGCCTACAGAGGTCCAGGCATTTAGGTCCTAGTTTTAGCCAGGTGCTTCCCAACTTGGAGAAAAAAAAAGGAATATGAATATATATATATACACACACACACACATACTAAAAATGAGCCATTGTCACCAATTTACATATTATTTCTCCCAGGAGGATGGTAGAGGGATGGCAGGTGAGACAGCAAACTGCAACACAGGGATCAGCCAGCCACAAGGTGGAAACAGCTGAGTTACAAGCCCTCGAATATTGGGGCTTTATAATGGAAATGCTGCGAGCCCCTTAACTACGCTACCCAGCTCTACAGGGGCTTCTACAATCACTAAGCCAACTCCCTTGAAGGATCAAAAATTAATAGACATTTCAGACAGGTTTTGAGGTTTCGACCACTGCTTTTCAATGGCAAAGACTTTGCTAAAGTTAGAGACTGAGGAGGTCAAGCTTCAGGTAACACAAACATGTCCCCTTTGATTAGGGGGAGACTACTTTACCTTGCCTCTTTTTTTTTTTTTCCCTCCCTTTTTTTTTTTTTTTTTTTTATTGAGTAGTAGATTTTAGGTCATCCTTAATTTTTTACTGACAATAAAGAGCAGGTCATTGACCTACATAGAGAGCTATTTTATTTTTCTCCCTCTCGATAACAATGGCCAGAACACCTATGTGCCAGGTTCTTCTGTATTCCCATATACTCGGCAATTCACCGTGGGGGCAGGACTTAAAACCTTTGAGCCTCTCAGTGACTGGGATAAAAAAAAATTATCTGGGCTTCCTTCCAGCCATTTGAGCTTCAGAATCCATGAGATTTCAACAAAAAGGATATCAGAGCTTTAATCTAGGAGCTTTTTGAAGAGATGGGGAAAAAAAAAGTTCCAGTAAAGTTCAGTCTTACCTTCTTCACTTTAGGAGCTGTTCATGCCAACGTCGGCCTATTTAGTAGAGTTCCTCTCCTTGACCTCTTTTTTACAGCAGAGATAATTAACATGGTGGGGTAAGATGAGTCTCTAAATTCACTGCACTCTCTCCCTGGTGCTCTCCCGTTTCCCTCTTAAAGCTGGGATGATTAAAGGAGTCTGCCTTTATTGGCACCCTGAAAATAAAATAAAATAAAAATAATTGAAGGGGAGAGGAAGAGTCTCAACTCTCATGGCAGTGCCAGGGGGAAGAGCGGGCGTGGGGCAGCGGGAAGGCACTTCGTAAGGACGCAGGATCTAGCTCCCGCCTCCCATCATGGGACCCGCAGCAGAAGGGATGGCAAATGCTACCTCGTTTGTAGAGTCCTCCTTCAGATCTGCCAGTTGGAAAAAGCTCTTTGAAAATCCCAGATTTCCCATGCAACCAGGGAGACCCTGCCTTGGACAGAAATCCTCCAGGGCCTGCCTTCCCCAGCATTCCACACAGGGCAGAGGACTTGATCAAGCCAAGACAGGGAAAAGTGGAAAAGTAGATGTCAACCCTTATCTCCATGCCACTGGAGCTTATGGCTGATAATGTTCACTTCTTCAACTTTCTCTACATGCTGGCAGCTGAAACTAGGGTTGTTTTCTGACTTCAAGCTTCCAACTCTGTGAAATAGGAGACAAATGGTGGGATGAGTCAGTGCAGGAGAAGAGTTCCTTTGGCAAAGCACTGGAACAGGCTGCCCAGAGAGCCTGTGGAGTCTCCTTCTCTGGAGAGATTCAAAACCCACCTGGGCACAATCCTGTGCAACCTGCTCTCGGTGACACTGCTTTAGCAGAGGTGTTGGACTAGATGATCTCCAGAGATCTCTAGATGATCTTCCAACCCCTACCATTCTGTGAATCTGTGAGTCAGAGTCCAAGGGGCTCTATGTGAAAAACAAGGTGGTAAGGGAGTGAAGAGAGGAGCTGCCAGCTCAGGGAGGCAGGATGGGGTTTACTTAGGGGATGCTAAGTGAGAATAGCTCACGATGGGAGTAATTAACAGGAAACAGGAGGCAAGTAGGAAGGCAGTTAACTAGAAAGGTAACCAGGCTTCCAAACACCAGGGACATGGGCACTAACAAGCTGTTGGTGGAACTGGCCCTGTGGTCCCCTCTCCAGCTCTTCCAACACCAGTCAAGATGCTTTTGATTGTGGGAAATAAGCATTACTGCCATTTTTTTAGAGCCCATAAAAGCCAGCATTTAGCATCATCTAGTGTTAAAACTTGTCTTCTGATCCATTTAGCATTGCTAAAATGCAAACCTCAGAGTGTTTGGAGCCATTGTTTTGGAAACTAATCCCCACATCAGGGCAAACCAGCTCCTGAAGGAGTCATGCGCAGAAAATAAAGAGCCCAAGAGCAAAAACAGAGCACAGCCCAAGGCCTGTCCTCAGTCTTTGGAGAAGCTGCTCCCCAAGCCGGTTTGACAATAAACAAGGGCTCATATAGCTTGGGAGACTTTGGCAAAGAGACAATGCAGAGAGCAATGCTCCTGGGAAGGAGTTCACACCATGGCAGCAGTGGACCCTCTGCCAGCATGGTTCACCCATGGGCTTGCAGTATCTGCAAAGATTTTCATCTTGTAACAAAAAACAGGCTTCCCTTCTCCTTCTTTTAGGGAATTCATATGAAAGATACTTGCTTTCAGAGTCAGGTTTGGAGGAATGCTGCTTTTCCAAGAGGGGTCAATTCTGCAATAAATCACAAAGAGAAACTGGGAGATGATCATAGGGATGCCATGAAAAACAATGATGCAAAGGATAGAAAAGTCCTGCTCCAGAGCCGGGGAGTGGGGGGAAAAAAAAATAGCTAGATTTTTCCTTCTGAAAACTGACAGCCTTGAGCTTTGGGACAGGAATTTTCCTGCTGCCTCGGCTGCCCCAGCCTCCTGCTCCTCCTGCTGGTTATTCATCGCATCCCATCTCAAGATAAATTAACGCTTGTCCAGCCAGGGCATTTTTCATCCAAAACAGAGCAGAATTCTGCCAGGGTGGTGGGAGCCACCCTGGCAGAGAGAAGGGCAAGGTGATGGGCACACCCTGCCCAACATTTCATCCACATCTGTCCCAACTCTATCGATGAAGGAAGAAAATAAGCCCCAAATCACGTATTAACACCAGTTATCATAAATGCATGTGCCTTTAACCTAGTGAATGGCTTACCCAAAAGATGAGACACGTGGGTGCGGTAACCATCACCCACAAAGGAGCCAAAAAGGGTTTCAAAATTAGTTTTAACCAGTAAAAATTAGATAGAGCTGGGTGTTAGGGTGGCTGTGTGAGGGTATTGCTGCAATCAGTGAGCTGCTCATCTAGGACAGTGATACCCATCTGGATGGAAAACAGATTGGTTTGATTTGCCACCCTACATCTGAATTTGTGCTGAACTGAACCCATGGTTTCTTGCGATATTCCCCCAAAACTGGAGAGAAGTCCTCAAAAAGCCCTAAGCAATTGCTGAATTTATTTGCTTATTTAGTTTAAATTGCTTATTTAGTGGGATTTTAGTCAAACTGGATGGTGAACAACAGGATGCTCATAAAAATGAACCAAGAAGCTAGAAATGCTGGTGAAGCTTCACAGCATGAGTTGATGGGCTGAGATTAGAGGCTAAAACAGGAGCACACAGCCAGCAAACATGAACGGCATCTACCCAACACCTGCTGGTGCCTCATACATCCAAACAGGAGGCACACACTCTCCACCAATTCCATTAACTGGAGGAGATCACTTCTTATTTATAGCCCCTCACTAACATTCCCTCTTTGCTGAGTGAGGAGTATCAAGGGGGGAAATTTCAATATAAACTGACTTGGGTTTCTTCCAAGTTCAGCCATTGAACTTGATAATAAATAAGAATAATCTATCAGGAAAATGTCATCTGGAAAGGATGGCATTTCTGCTCTGGAATTCTCTCTCTGGTATCTGAGATGGCTAGCAGAAGGCCACGTGGGATGGAATTCCCTGTATTGAATTCCTATTCCATTTTCAGTGAGGGGAAACCCCATGGCAGAGCAAGGGTGTTGGGCTGGAGGGGCTGGGCATGACTCTTGTTGCCAGGCAACCCATGATGTACCACCCTTTACCTAGAGATTATGGACGTGGGAATATTCCCTCTGTCTCACCTGTGCAGAGGGAAACCTTCATCCCAGGCTCTCTCCATAAATAGCCCTTGCTGAAAACTGTCCCAGTGCTTGTGCCCAGGGTGTATAGGCACAGCTGGCTCCTTGTCTGGGAAGAAGCAGAGATGTTTCAAATATGATCTATTTAAAAAGAAATCTAGAAAACAGAGAAGAAAAGGAGGCTTCTCTGCTGGACTAGGCTACTGCATGTTTTACAACTGAGTTGGAAATATTTTTTCCCCATTTTCCCCTGAAGAACCATTCCTTGGTTTCCTCTAAATATGCTGTTTTAGGGTATCAGAGCTATCTGTGACATTAGGATTAAGCTAACCCAGAGAGGTTCAAAGAGAGTCATCATAATCAGGGCCACAAATTCCCTGCTGCCAAGGACAGACAAGACCACCAAACATGACTGAGTCACGGTGTGATTTCCTCCAGCAAGAGACATCTCCCAGTAAAACAAAGTTTTACTGACCAGCAGCAGACAGCAAGTGCCATAAAAACCTCAGTGAGACAAGCCATTGCTTCTGAAAGGGATTCAACAACTTTTAGAATGAGAAAGGAATTGTAAAGTAAGGTTCTGAAGATGTGGGGACTGGCACAACCTCATACTCAATCTGTTCACTCACAACTGCATCCCTAGCAGAGACCGTGCTTGGCAGGTGCCTTCGGTAAGGTCCAGTGTAGGCTGGGAGCATCTGGGAGCATTACACCTACATAGGCTGCAGAAACAGCCTGTCCCTACATATCCCATAGGATTTTATCCCAGTAAATTCAGGCTTGATATGCACTGGAAAAGCAACCTGAGGAGATGTTTGCAGATCCTGCACCACAAAAAGACAGCAAATCTCTCACCAGCTCCTGTCAAACTTTGAGGGAGGTGATGCTGCAGGTGCAAAAAGATTCAAGTAGATTAATGTTAGTATTGATAATAATATTAATATTTTATTTGTAGCATTTTCCTTGCATATATTGTCGTTCATCTGTGCCAGGAAAAATAAACTGTGCCCTGGTACCATCCTTCCTCCCTGGGCCACCTCTTCTTACCCATCCCTCCTGCTGAAGGGAGCAGGCTGAGTCTCCACTACCCCACAGCTCCCCTTCATTTTGCTTGTGTTTCATCCCACAATCTCATTTAAGGCTGTGAGTCACATCTGAGCTAAAAAGAAAAACATATTAGAGGAAAATAAAACAGGCAAAGTGTGGCAGGGTAGTGTTAATGGCTAATATACCACCCTGGAAGCCAGCCAGCCAGCCACTGCTGAGGCTTCCTGAAAGACCGTTCTTCCCTCCTCCCCAGCAGCATGTCTTGGGAGACAAGAGCTGACCACGTTTTCAAGGTAGTCAGCTCTTGGGTGGCATGTGAGTCTGGCCCTCCCTCTAAACAAATATCTCCTCCATGCTGCAGTGGTGAACTCAGCCCCATGCACTAACCTGGCTGCCAACAGCCCTGCCAGGGCAGTGACATTGAGCTGTGCTGGCCCCGGCAGCCCCCAGTGGGAGATGGCACAGTCACTCTGATTCACTTCGACTGGCTGATCACATCCATTTACTCACAAACACCAAGGAAAATAACAAAAACCCCACCGGGGCATACCAGGCATCTTTAACCCTCCTCTGTTGTCAGAAGAATGCAGGCAGAAAGCTCTGATGGATACCAGTGTTCCCACTTTGCAGCAACCACACACAGTGATACTGGAGAGAAGGAGAAGTGGAAGCAGCAATTGGGGATGAAGAGGATTGCTTACCTTGATTTGTTCCTCCTGGGAGCTGCAAGTGCTGCCACTTCATCATCAGGTGTCAAATAAGCCAGCAAAACTTGTTTCCACAGGCTTCAACCATCTACAAAGGTGTTTCTTTTCAGGACAGGCAGAAAACACAATACTTTAGTCCTCTGGAGCTCAATACAGGTGTATGGGTCTCTTGCCTGGAGAAGAAGAATCCATTTTTATACCTAAGCAAACCCACACTGAACTCTTCTGCTGCAGAGAGGTATTATCAAGGCTTTTCCTCCATGTCAGCTTGGTCCCAGCACAGATAAAACTGAAGGCAGCAGTTTAGGATGGTTTCAGCTGAGAAGCTCTGTGGATGTCAGCCAAGGGGTGGGATTAAATAGATCATTTCCTTAATACCCCAGGGCTGCACCCGTACTGGGAGATTAAACTGCAGCTGACGGATTGATGGCATGAAAAGGCCCATCAATGTTTCCTCATCATGGACAGATGATTCTCTCACCATCTGGGACAAACCCTGCTGGTATGGCTAACATAGGGCACTGCTGGCACTGCCTGACCACTGACACAGCCAGGACAAGTATTACCAATGCTGAGAGAGTCTAGGATGATGGGACTCTGCTGGATCAAGGATCAAGGCAGACCATTCATTAGTGATGATGGTCAAAATAGTCAAGGTTGGTCAAGGAGGGATATTCATAAATGATAATGGTCAAGGCAAGAGAGAGATATTGCCCAAAGTATCATCACCACCACCACCACAGTGGGTACTAGGGCATAGAATCACCCTACCCAATCTGTGCTGATCCATCCCAAAAGCCTTGACTGCTACAACCCCTGTTGGAGCCCACCACTATTCTGACCTCCATCCTCACCCTATACCACCTCAAACCTCACCATCCCCTATGGCTCCAATTCCAAACCATGCCCCAAAGAACCCTTCCAGGCAGCACACAATCCAGCATCTCCATCTCTTTGCAGATGTGCCAAGCTCTTGCTGAGACATGGAGCCACCGTCAACTTGACCACAGAGGACAGTGGAGAGACAGCACTGCATGTGGCAGCCAGGCATTATCTCTGTGACCATGCCCGCCTCTACCTGCGTCACGGAGCCCATATTGATGCACACAGCGCACAGGAGGAGACAGCCCTCAGTGTCCTTTGTAGGCAGGCACCAAGCACTGGAGAGGGCTGTCTGCAGCTTTGTCAGCTGCTGGCTGCCCACGGCGCCAGTATCAATACCCTGGATGAGACACAGAGGAGCCCCTTGCACAAGGCGTGTGGGGCAGCCAATGCCACGCTGGTGCGCTTCCTCCTGCAGCACGGGGCCGATGTCAATGCCATTGACTATGGCGGTGTCTCCCCACTGTGCTGTGTGCTGCAGAGCGCTGCCTTCAAGAGGGAGCTGCAGCCCCACCTCACCGTCCAGCTGCTGCTCAACCATGGCTCCTGGAAGATATGGCCCCCTGCCTTCGCCAAGGTACCAGCTCCAAAATAACACCTGTGTGTCCCCTCACTCTTAGGATCTTGCAGTTATAGAGTCATGGAACTGTTTAGGTTGGAAAAGACTTTTAAGGTCATTGAGTCCAACCATTAATCCATCACTGCCAAGTTCACCACTAAATCTTGTGTCTCAACATCATATCTACACATCTTCCAAATCCCTCTGGGGATGGTAATGCAGCCATTTCCCTGGGCAGCCTGTTTCAGCACTTGACAATGCTTTTGGTGGAGAGATTTTTCCCAATGCCCAATCTAAACCTCCTCAACACAACTTGAGGCCATTTCCTCTTGTCCTATCAATTAGGTCAGAAAAGTATCTGCTGGCAGTGCTGGCGGGAATGGTGGGAATTAAAACACCCACATGATGTGACAGCAGGCAAAAACAGGCAGAGTGAAGGGCAGGATGGAGCCAACATGGATGTGGGAAACCAGGAACAAGAATTTTTACCTGCCCGGGGATGTCAGAGACAGACTTGGTACATTAACCTTATGGCTTGATGTTTCACTCATTTTACATCCGACCATAAAGAAAGTGTTGTCCTGGCTTATTACACACAAGCCAAAAACGTAAATAAAAAATGAAGGCTACATCCAGATGAAGGAATGCCACAGCAAGGCAAGTCTTCTCACTGCTTCACACATGGAGAAGGAACTCCAAAGAATGCTGGAACAAACCCTGTGCCTGCTGTTACTGACACAATAGTGTCCCAGTCTGAATTGGGGTGGGGTGGGATGAGCCATGGTTGCAGCATATGGACACTGCCTCTTTAAGCCATGTATCTCTGTCTGAATCCCTCCATTGCCCAAAACTAGGTGCTGAATTCCTGTGCATCCATCCCAGAGATTATTGAAGTCCTCTTCAATTCATACGCTCAAATCCCTATCTCCGAGAAGTGGGCTGAGGCTGTACCAGAGGAGGTGTTTCAGGTGAGACAAGAAGCCCCAGTGAAGGATTTTTACTCACCAAGAGTGTTTTTTTTCCCCACTCAAGCTTCACTTGAGTGTGGGGGAGGGGGGATAGTCCTCAGAGCAGCACCACACACCCAATTCATCTCAGCAGCTTTACATGCCGTTAGCTCCATCAACACTCAAACCTCTGTCCCTGCCTCTGGCTCACAAGAAAATACAGTCCCAGCCTTTAGAAGCAACCCCTGGAAGCAGATCATTAGCCAGCAGGAGGCCACACCACTAATTTGAGATTTATAAACCTTGTCTTCAGCTGTGCAATGTGAATGATCTCAGATAGCTGCCTTCTCCCAGATGTTCTTTGGCTAGCTTGGCTGCAAGGGTGGCAAGATGGTGAAATACAAATAAAACCTTTCAGCACATTCTAGGGGGTGGGAGAAATTATTTTTATTTCCAGTTAAGGAAAGGCTGAGGGTGCCCAGACTCATCCTGCTTTGTTTCTCCATCTTAGAAACAAGCAGATCTCTTCTATGTTAGCTCTAAGGCTTTCTGCAGGAATGCTGCTACTGGTGGTGGATGTGAAAGCATCTTCCCCACATAATGTCTGCAGTGGGAATGGGCTTCTTCACATGCACTTCCACAGTAGAATTCCTCACCCAGCCTTTGCTTGCAGGAGCCACAGCAACATGCAGACCCCTAACCTATGGGCAAGCATCACCAATGGTTTTTTTTTAGCCTCCTCCCCTTAGATCTTCATCTGAGAAGCATCTCTGGCTTAATCACTACAAAAATGAAACCAACTGATGCTGATGTTTTCTCCTTTCCCTCTGTCTCTGCAGCATCACCAGCCCTTCTACGCACCCTTTTTCCGGCTGGCAGGCACAGTCCGCTGCCTGCAACATTTATGCCGCTCTGCCATCCGGGAGAAGTTTGGCAGCAAATGCCATTGCCTTATCCCCTTGCTGCCTGTGCCCAAGACTTTGCATGATTACCTGCTGCTGGAACCTGAGGGAGTCATGCTTTGAGGAGCCAGCCGAGGTCCACCATTCAGCCTTTCCTTCTTTCCTCATCCCTCAGCGCAACGCGGCAGCATCCATTTCTGTCAGCCAAGCCGAGGAGCACCAGTTTCCATGATAGATGGTTGTTTTTCAGGGATTTATAACATAACTAAAATGTGCTTTCAGCTGTAACTTTATACAGATTTTTTTTTCTAATTGTGCTTTAAATAGATTATAAAGAGTAATAAAATGATTAGTAGCTGTTACAGATGCAAGCCACAGATATGAATAATACTCATTATAAAGGATCTCTGCAAAGCAGTGGGGCTCCTCAGGTGTGTAAAGACAACTACACATGGAGGATGACTAAAACCAGCCCACATGGGCATGAAAACCCCTTAGAGAGACCTCCCCCATGAGTGGCACAACCAATACTGGACCCAGAGGTGCACCACGGAGTCACTACCAGGATGCAGTTTCAGTAGCATTAACATAGTCTGTAAAATAGACCAAAAAACGTGTGGGTTTTTTGATTGTTTGTTAGTGTCAATGCCACCATGAAAGAAGTGGTTACTCCATAAAGAAGTTCTGGGGTGAGACAGGTCCTTGTTTCTCCCGCCTTCCCACAGCCCAAGAGATGCACCAGCACCTTGCGCCCATCACTGCTCCCAAGCTGGCACACAGAGCTGCTGAAGAGGCCAATAGAAACTCAAAGCAGAGCAGTTTGGGGTTTTATTTCACACAGCAACTTGGCAAAAGGTACCAGGAGGAGTGAGGATTGTTTTTCCCAGACCCTCAGGCTCCCCAAATTAATTTCTGTTGATCCAAATCAAGCACACGCACATGCCCCTTAGCAGAACAGCTGGCCCTGCGCTAGCAGCTCTGCCACAGTGCTCGCCAAATTGTTCTGCTGCTTAATTACACTAATGATTTTAAAATATACATATAAATAAATCAACCTTTTTGCATGTCTGACTGGACTTTGCACCAGCACCCAACGCTATTGTGGGTTGTACAGTTGATGTGCGCAGGGTGTAGGCAGCATCCATGGTTTCCAGAACCAGTCCTTGTAGAGCAAGGAGTGTGGAAATGGTGAAAGAGGGAAATTCTTCCCTCCCCGCTTCCACCTGCTGCTTACCTCATCCTTTCAACTGTGCACATGTAAGTGTGCAAGGGCATCACCAAGATCCCACTGTGTTCCACGGTGCCTGAGCCCTGTCCCACATGGGAATACCCCAAGACCTGCCACTTGGTGACTTCAGTGGCTGTTTTACTTCATGGTTTGTGTCAGCAGTCAAAGTGCGGATGGAATTGAAGCGGATTTAGAGAAAACACGCCCTGGCTGAATCCACTATGGGTTTGAAACAGGCAGATCTAAAATGTTGGTGCCTCTAATGAGTGTTTGATCTTTTGTGTGGGAAGAATGACATGTTTTACATCCGAATCGGGCAACTTTGCATGGAGATAGAGTCCCACCAGGTGACCGCATCCTCCCCCAAATCCATGACCTGCAGCTCCCACTGGGGGACAAGAAGATGCACATCAAAGAGAAGATAACGGGAAAAAAAAGCAGGTCAGTGCCGGGGAAGCAGGCCCGGGAGGGGCAGGAGAAGGCAAGAGGGATGGGGGGGTGGGGGGGGCGCATGAATGGGGAACCGGGCTGCGGACACGCGTGGGGACCGGCTGCGGGACAGCCCGCGGCCGGCAGGGGGCGCCGTGAGCACGACCGCTGTGGCGGGGAGCGCGGCCGGTACCCGCTGGGGTTCGGCGAGGCGGGGAGGGGGGACAGCGACAACACCTCGAAAAACAAAGGGAAGAAAAGGGGGAAACGTAAACATATTTTACTTTTAGGGTTGTTGGGGGGAGGGAGGCTTTAAGGCGTTCTGCCGGCGGCGATGAGAGCGCAGCGGGCGCGTTTCGGGGCGGGATGATGCTCCTGCTGGGGTAGAGAAGTTTGGCGGGCGGGCTGAGAAGCCTTTGCCTATATCTATCTATAAATATATATCTGCATTTTATTGTATTTTCCTGCAAGCGCCTTGTTTTGATGCAGATATCGTGGAAAAGGATCATTTTTATTTTCTTTTATACCCCTCCCTCCCCTTCCTTTCTCCAGCAGCTGAAGACGGGAGGTCACATTAACTTATAATACGGAGACACATCAAAAGGCGATTACGGCTGCTAAGGAGAGCACAGTGGGCTGCTAGTTAAGACAATGAGATTTCCAGGAAGCGATGCATAAATTCTTCTCCCCCCCTCAAAAAAGAAAAAAAAAGAGAGAGAGAGAGAGAAGAAAAGGAAAGGAAAGGAAAGGAAAGAAAAGGAAAAAAAAAAGACACATTTTTCACGTTTCATTCCAATTAAATTACTGAGGCAGCTAACACAGCGCTACGCGCACCATGTACATTTGGGTGAAATGAAGGCGGCTCTGGGTTGTTGTGGTGGGGTTTTGGGGGGAGTGTTTTATCTTGGTTTATGGGGGATTTTTTTTAAGTCTATCTGGATGTTCGTGGTTTATGCGAGGCGGTTGGTATTAAGCTGATATTAAGGGGAAAAAAAGACAAAAAATGCCATAGCCCTTCGTTCCTTGCCTTTTTCTTGTGGTCGGGGCTGGTCCGTCCCGGTTTTCCAGACTGCAGCAATAAACCATCCGTGGTCCTGTCCGGCAGCGGCTGCAAGATAATTTCCAAATAATAGGAATTACCTTCTCTGAGGGACACACACCTCTGGTTAAACAGCCGGGGGGAATTAAGAAGCACCCCACCACAAGAGGAAAAAAAGGAAAAAAAAAAATATTTACCACCCCATGGGATGTTTCCCCGGCCGGGGTCCCTGTGGAGTCGGAGCCGCAGGCAGGATCGAGCCCCCCTGGGGCGGCTGCGGGAATGGCAGGGAGGGGATGTTTGGGGTCGGAGCAGGGTCTCGGTGGGAAGCCAGGCTTGCTCCCCACAACCTACTCGGTATCTGAGAAGGGGCTCATCAGGGTGATAATCAAGCCCCGGTAATGAAATAGCATTTGATTTATTTTATTATTTTTTTTTCCCCTCCAAAGCAGAGAGAGAGGCACCGCGCAGGCTGCGCTGAGGCAGGCGCTCCGCAAAGCAATACAAATCAGAAATGAGATTTTTGAAGTCCTAATGAACCTGATTGCAGGAACATTTATAATCCCCCATGGCTTTAAATGAAATCAGATATAATCAGGAGCTATGGGGAAAGGGAGTGTTTACAGGCAGAGATTGGGAAGTGCTGCTGTATTAGTAAAGATGCTGTTCCTTCTATTGATGTCTAAAATGATGGATAATGTGAGAATGGCAAATATACTATTTGTCTAATGGCTCTGCAATTAAATTCCCCTGTAAATGACCCATGCCTCATTTCATCCTAATCTATGGAATTTTGATTGAATTCGTCAGCTCTAATTGAAAAATACTGCACTTTAATGTCTGCAGTGCAGTTTCAGGACCGTGCTGGTTTTAATGAGACGGTGCCCCTCTGACCTGGGAATATTTTAGACTTTTATTCGGGATTTTTTTAAACTGGTGGATTTCTCAACTATATTCCACGAAAAGCCGTGAGTAGGCATGATGGGGATAATCTCTCCGTACCGATGCGTTTTATCAAGGTCTTCTTTAGTGCTCTTAGAATATTTTCACTGCGGTTATTGAAATATATATCAACTGAACAGAGCAAAAAAAAATACTCTTTCCCCTCGTCCAAACGAATTTCGGGATACAAACCGGTATCGTCAAAGCAAATATTTTCTCCTTTCTTTCCTTTCTTTCTTTCTTTCTTTCTTTCTTTCTTTCTTTCTTTCTTTCCTTTTTTTTTCTTTACCGAAGCCAATTTGTTTGTTTGTTTGTTTTTCAAATGTGCGGCGTTATTTTTACCCTCCTTTTCTTAACTCGAAAATCTCGAGGGTTTAGGTGGGGGTTGGTTGGTTTAGGGTTTTGTTGTTGGTTGTTGTGGTTTTGTTTTTTTTAAGGGGGGGGGGAAGAAAAATACAGGTTAAAAAAAAAAAAACAAACAACAACAACAACAACAAACAACCTAGCAGCTCATCTCCCATGTATAGGGTGGAAGTTGTAGGAAGAGGAACCTCCCACGCCGGAGCCGTGTTCCCAGCCTGGAATGAGTTCAAACGGGAACACGCGAAGGAGTTAATGGGATTAAGCGGCGAGTGAAGGGATTTGGTTGTTTCGGGTTTTTTTCCCTTATAAAACGCAGGAGGGGGAGGGAAGGCGGGCGGAGAGGTTCCCGGGGCAGCCACAGACACTCGTGGGGCGACGGGTCTCACCCTGCGGCGTTGCACTCCCCGCACAGCAAGCACGCCCCTTCCGAGGGCCAGATCCTGCCCCCATCCTTCTTACTCCTAGTTTCTGCATCCCAAATACACTGAAATAAATCCACAGTCACACACGAAAGTGCGTCTCCGACTAAGCCCTTCAGTGCAAGGATGGCTGGAGTGCAGGATGGAAAGCCTCAGCTGCATCCCTTGTGCTGGGATGCAGTGCTCACAACTAATCCCTCCATCACTGAGTATACACTCATTTTGAGGAAGAAATTTTGCTCACGGTGTCCTCCCTTGCCCACTCTAGGAAAACAAAAAGAAAAACAAACAATCACAACACTTTAAAAGCACCATAGGGTGAGATATTTTTGGTAGCATTTCCCATGCAGTTAAAATTTTCCCAGTAAAGGCAGAGCGTCCTGCAAAAATTGCCTCAGTTGGTCTCCATAAGAGTTTTGCTTTTGTTTAAGTCATTGTTTTTATCATTGCAAAACAAAGCTGTGCCCCACCCCATGCCTGTTCCATAGACCAGCAGCAGCATGCACCCTGCTCAAAATAATGTGCCCCACTTGTGCCCAGCAGGAGGATGGACACGAGTCTGTGTGCCCAACAGAAAACCATAGCTCAGCTCCCTACAAACAAGCTGGAATTGCGCAAAAGACAGGAGTAGCCACCAGCTGCTGAGCTCATGGCAGGTCTTACTGTCATCCTGAGTGCAGGGATGCTCTGACCTCTGCCACCCTATGGACTCACACCTGTAAGGGTTCGAGTATCTGCTGGTTTTCCTCTTCCTCCACAGCCCCCAATTAACTTCTTTGTTCCAAGAACCTGTGCCTTCTGCCTACCCTGGTTTGGGAGAAAACCCCGGAGTTTATTTAGACACACACTCTCTCCAACCAGACAAGAGGCCACCAGAGTCATAGATACCCCTCTAAAATTTGTCCAGTTCAAAGATGCCTCCATATATCTGCTGCTCCTTTCCTGGGAACGGTTTTCTGGGGCGAAACCTGCCAGAAGACACATACTCTTCAGCAATCCCCACTCCGGCTGATGCAGGACCTTCCCCATGCATGTCGGTACCATATTTTGAGTGGGGCCACGCAAGACCGGGTCTGCACCCATACTATAGCCCAAGGAGAAAAGGTTTTTTCCCCCTAACGAAGCACGACCCTCTAAAACACCGGTTTCTACCATGTACTCCGGTTTAGCCCACCTGAGAAAGGCTCTTGCTATGTCCCGGGGTGGTGGAGGTCCCTCGGTAAAACACGAGGGCTGCTGGATGGGCTCTTCTGCCCTCCCCTCGCCTCCCTCCCGCCTGTTACACTTCCCAGGCACAATCACGCTCCGGTTGCTTCTCCGACAATCAGAGATCGCCGACGTTTTTCTCCGCGAGAAAAATCAGCTAATTATGTGCCGAACAAAAAGGCTATTCTCGTCTGAAATAATACTCCCGTCTTGCAAAGGCACTTGTTTGTGGGCAAATTTGGAAGAGGGCTGACAATAAAAACAGCTGCAGGAGCTGGGTGTTGATACACATTTCCATGCCCTGGCAGATTACCATGCCTAATTATCTCCCCTTTCCGCAATCTAACGTGGTTTCCTGAAAAGAGATGATTCTTCCCACCACCCCCAACCACCCCCCCCCACCTCCCCTGCTTTTTTATTTAAACGAAAGCTTTGCTTCTCCGCAAGAATTTCCCGCCTGGTTTGCTTGGTTTTAGGAGGAACGGGGATGATGCTGATTTGGAAAGCTGGAGGGTTTAGCTTGTCTCCATTTGCCACGGTGCAAAGAAAGAGGAGGCAGGAGAGGGTCTGCAATCATATAATGCCTGCTGAATGATGTGAAAAGAGAAAAGTAAAAGTAAATTGTAGCAAAACAACCACACACGCAGCTAAGAAGCATCCACGGGGAGATCAAAACCTTGCTAGTGCTGTGCTGCGAAAAATCCTGAGCACTGCCCTGCCACATATGGTGGCCTCCACAAGATGGGACATATGGAAATGAGCTGTATAAGTAAACTTTTCCCAGTCCCTTGAAGTCAGAAATGAGCCCCGAAAATGTGTGTGTGCACACACATATCCTCCCTGCTCCATCCCAACAGCAGCTGCTTTGCTGGCCATCCGCCCTGTCCCATTTGCCACATCACTGGGTAACATTGTTTCTCCTGCAGAACTACAGAGAGGAGAATCCCAAAACTCACACTCCAGGCACCGAATGGGGCTTAGAAGCCTAAAGTTGAGGCAAAATGGGGAGCCAGATGCAGGACAGGGTGGCAGAATCTTGCCTCATCCCAAAAGCAGTAAATTCACTTCTTTCTGACAAGCAAAGAACAGTTTCAGCTGTTGGCTGGAAGTGTGCAGAGAAATCAACTACGCAGATACCTGGGTGCAGGGTAGGGACACCTCACACACCTGTCTGGGGGAGCTTCTGTGGTGGGGATTAGCAACAAACAGGCTTTTGGGGGGGATGAGAAGTTGCAAATGTGACTTGCTGAGGGACAAGAAGGAGGCTGTGAACCCCCTCCAGTAAGAAACCACAGTGAGCTCATTTTAGGTGAGTAAAAGTTCCTACAGCTTTGAAAGGAGGTTTGCTCTTGGGAGTTGAAGCCATGCTGATGGTGGAAGAACCACCCTCACTCCAATATGTCCTCCAAATTTTGGGGTAGCCATCCAAGAAGGGTAGGATTTAGGAAACAGAGTGTGTCAGTCCTCTTTCCTGGCACTTACCAGCCGAGCTGCTGTGGGGGTCCGCCTGGGGTATTCATCCTCCCTGGCCTGACATTTGCCATAGTCCCCTGGAAAACACAAGCATCAATTAGCTAGAAATGAATTGCAAGTCATGAAGAGATTCCCACTCTGGCACGCCGTGCAGGAGTGGGATCTTCTGCTGACCCTTGATTTTGGGGAATAACTCCCCAGACAGAAGTCACTTTTATCTGAGATTTGTGCCTAAAAGGCTCCAAAGCCAAGCCCAGAGGCATGGTCAGGACCATTGTCCTGAAAAGACTCCAACTTCCCAAATGCAGGAGGATCCCACACGCAGACAATCCCCAGCTTTTTTTCTTTCCCTTCTTTCTTTCCTTTCCTTCCTTCTCTCTTCCCCCCCCC
>WAAF01014963.1:6463-48794 GCA_013400475.1 Tricholaema leucomelas | reverse complement strand
CTCCCCCCCCCCCCCCCCCCCGTTTAATTTTATTTTCCAAACCACTTGATCTTTGCTTGGGAACCTCCATTAATTGCCTGGGTTTGCCTCTTTGCCTGGTCCCTTTATCATTATTTATGGCCTTTGAAATTGCGTAAAGTTCCCTTGACGTTCAATTTACAAGTTTGGAGACCTTTTTTTTTTTTTCCTTTTTTTTTTTTCCCTTTCCTTTTTTTTTTTTTTTTTATTTTTTGTTCCAGCTTTTGTCCTCGCCAAAGACGTTGTGTTGGAAAAGGCTTTGAGCCGGCCAACATGAGAGGCTCGCCAGAGAAAAGGGAGCAGCCCTCCATCGCTTTTAATTCCGCCGTGTTGCTGAATGGCTCTTTTACATAATTGCAGAAGCAGTTTCAAAGCCAGGCCAGGGGCTGACTTTACCCAAAACCACATGGAGCCTATTTGGGGGCTTTTCAACAANGTGAATAAAACAGGGGTTCCTTTAAATAAAAAAAAAAGTGTGTGCGTGTGTGTGCAGTGCTTTAGAGGCATCAAATTCGTGCCTCTAACGGGGAATGCCACTGGCCCCGGGACAGCTGGGGACCCCACGGAACCCCCTGACGGCCCCGTGAGGAGCGAGGTCCCACGCAGGACCCGGGGGGGGCATCGTGGATGTTCCCGCCTAGGGCCGCCCCGTCCGGCAGTCGGGAGGCGGTGGCGTGAATGGGGACTGGAGGGGAAGTGGGCGTGGCCTCGTCGCTCGGCCCCGCCCCGCCCAATGGGAAGCGGCGGCGGCAGCCACGTGGGGCGGGCCGGGTTCCCAGCCGGGCAAAATGTGAATGGGCGCGGGGGAGCGCGGGCGGGCAGAGCGGCGCGGNGGGCCAGCCCCGATGTGCGGGCAGCGGCGGCGGGCCGCGGCCCCGCTCCGCCCCGGCTCTGCCCCGCGCCTGGCTGCTGCGCTGCTCTGAGGAGGAGGAGGAAGGAGAGGAGGAAGGTGGTCGCTGCCGCCGCCGCTCCGGCATGAGCGCGGCTTTCCAGCCCTCGCTGATGATGATGCAGCGCCCGCTGGGAAGCAGCACGGCCTTCAGCATCGATTCGCTCATCGGCAGTCCCCCGCCGCCAGCTCCTGGCCACTTCGTCTACACTGGCTACCCCATGTTCATGCCCTACCGGCCTGTGGTCCTTCCGCCGCCTCCCCCGCCGCCCCCGGCACTCCCTCAGGCCGCCTTGCAACCGGCTCTGCCTCCCGCGCATCCCCACCATCACCAGCTCCCCAGCCTGCCCACGGGCTTCTGCTCCAGTCTGGCTCAGGGCATGGCCCTTACCTCCACGCTCATGGCCACGCTGCCTGGCACCTTCCCCGCCTCCCCTCAGCACCAAGAGGCCGCCAGGAAGTTCGCACCCCCGGGGAACTTCGAGAAAGCCGAGGGGATACCCTCAGACGGTGGCGGGGACGATGGCAAAGCCTTCCTGGGGAAGGACGGAGCTCTCCTGCCTTTCCCTGCCGCCGACGCCGTCCAGGCCTCCCTCGGTGAGTGAGCGCCGCAGCCGTCGGGCAAATGTGGGGATAGGGAGGAGTCCCGCTGCCCGTCTCGGTGGGGTAGGCTGGGAGGGGGACGGGAGACGGGAGACCCCCAGGGAGGACGCAAGGCTGGCCCCCGAGGGACTGATGGCTGCAAGGCCGAGAAGCAGGGAGGTTTCAAACCCTCGAGGCTTGAAAAAATAGGAATAGAATAAATCCACGAGAAAAAATCCCAACAAATTTCGGGTGGCAGTCCCTTGGGCATGGGGGGTGGTGCGGTGGCCGCGAAATGGACAGTACCAAATGCTAATGAAAGGCCTCTGCTTGGCTTTCAGCCGGGGCTCTGCGAGGCCAGGGAAAGGAGGACCCTAAAACAGAAGAGGATGTGAAAGGCAAAGAGGAAAGTTTCTCCATGGACAGCGATCTAGACTACAGCTCGGACGACAACATCCCTGGCCAGGCAGCTCATAAGGAAGAGGACTCTGCAAACGTGCTGGAGGAAAACCCCCAAAACCCTCCCAATTCCACCAACACCACATCCACGGGCAAAAACCGGCGGAGGCGAACAGCCTTCACCAGCGAGCAGCTGCTGGAGCTGGAAAAGGAGTTTCACTGCAAAAAGTACCTGTCCCTGACAGAAAGGTCCCAGATCGCTCACGCCCTCAAACTCAGCGAGGTGCAGGTGAAAATCTGGTTCCAGAACAGACGGGCTAAATGGAAACGGGTCAAGGCGGGCAACGCCAATTCCAAGACAGGGGAGCCCTCCCGAAACCCTAAGATTGTGGTCCCCATCCCGGTGCATGTCAGCAGGTTTGCTATCAGGAGTCAGCATCAGCAGCTGGAGCAAGCTCGACCCTGATCTCTCACGATCCTCAGAACCACAATGTTTTGAAGGAAAAGTTTCTAAATCAGGGTTTAAAAGCGACCAACCCGAAAAAATAAACAACGGAAGGGGGGGAGGGTGGGGGGAGAAATCCAGAAGCAGAATACCCCCAGACCAAGTAAAAGCCAACAAGAAGAAATTCCGCACAAGCGAACGCATGGCAAATCCCCACCACGAGTGAACTTCAAAGTGAAACTTTCCACTTACCAAGTCAAGCGAGAGTCAGCGAAAGGAAGAGACTTGGAAAACTGTTTTGGTTTGGAGCAGGGGTATCAAACCCTGGAAGAGACACACAGATATTTATTATTACACTGCCCTGCTTTGTACATACTGGTGCTGCTTCGACTGCGCTGGGGACCGCAGATGCGGTACGGTGTCGACGCTGGATCCAGCAGCGATTTGCCCGTTGTCCCCACCCCAGTCACCGGCAGAGACATCTTCAGTGAATGAAACCCACAGTGAGCCTTTAGCCACCTTTGGGGTTTTCTTAGCAGGGGCAAAAGGTAAAAAAAAAGACAAAAAAGAAAAAAAAAAAAAAGACGAGAGAACAAAACCGAAAGAAAATTAAGAGTTTCATTTCATGCCCTTTTTTTTGTTAAATTGTTTGGGTTTATTTCCGATGGCTGAGTGGCAGGCACTGGGGGACGATTTTTTTAAATATATTTTTGCCTGGCTTTCTGTTGATTTGGTTTGCTTATCCTACCAAGCCATGTTTAAAGAGAGAGAGAGGGGGGGGAGGGAAAAAAAGGCACGATTTTCTCTATTGTGTTTAATTTATTTCAATGTAGCTTATTTCCTTATAAGTTATGAAATTTAAAAGCAAACTAAGTCTTGTGAATAAAAACCGACAAAGAAAAAAAAAAAAAGCCCTCCCTTCCCCGGCTGCTTCTGTCCAGAATTTGGCGCTGAGATGATTTTCTTTTCCCCTCCTGCGCTGCCGAAACGGAGCGATGATGCTCTTGGAGCCACATTTACTGTTGGGGAGGGCAGAGATGGGCAAAAAGTTTTCCTTTTTTTAAAAGAACATTCATTTTATTTTGGGAGCGGAAATGATGGGAAGGCTGGAAAAAGGCTTTTTGTACAACTAATAGTGAATGATCTCGGGGCGGGAGGGGGTGGGTGGATGGGATAGAAGCAGCCTCATATCCTTTCCCCGCCAGGAGCTGGTGGGGCTTTGTGGGGTACAGTCGTTCAGGGTGGGACAGGGACATAAACAGCCGGGACAGCGACGCAGCGGCCCGGCTCGGGGATGGGGACTGTAGTGTCCCGCATCCCTTCTGCTCCGCATCCTCGCATCCTTCCCATCCCTTCCCCCCCCCCCCCCCCCCCCCATTTTACGCATCCCGGCCGTGTAGCTGGCGGCTGCGGCGGCTATTTAGAATTCAAGAGCAAATTAAAAAGAGGGTAGGGGATTGAGGGGCGAAATGTCTATTAAAATTAAACTAGGGGTCATTTAAGAGAGCGATTCGCTTCCGAGGTACTGGCGAGTAAATTAAGGCTTTGACGTGATCACATCTTTTACAGCGCTTGCACTTCATCATTTATTTATTATTATTATTATCATCATTATCTTGTAACGGCGGCTTCGGAGGGGGCTGCAGCGGCTCCGGGGAGGAAAGCGGTGGATACCTCTGCTCCCCGTTCCTACCAACCGCATCACCGCGACGGAACGGCTCCGGGCAGCATCGCTCCTTGCCGCTGCCATCCTCACAGGCAGCGCGGACACGCGGGGCCCCCCCATGTAATTCCATCCTTTTCGGCAGCCGCCACGGCTGCCCGACCCTTGGGCTCGTTCAGAAAAACAAACCAAAAAAATTATTATTGATTTTCCGTTCGGTTTCTGCGCGGGAGTTGGGACACGAGTGGAGTGCCCTCACACTCCCTATCCCTCCCCAGTCCTTCTCTCCTGCTCACCCCGGCCTTTCCAGAACGACTCCTATTTAATTTTTCTTTTTCCCCAGAAATTAATTTATTCTGGTTTGGGTTTGTTGCAAAGGGAAGTCTGTTTGGAACTCAGAGCCGACTCGCGCAGCCTGGCTATACCCACCCCATGGAGGGGGGGATGCGGGTTGTATTTTAGGGAGGAGCAGCTGGTCCTCACTCCTACCCCCCTCCACCCCCAAAGCCAGCATCTGCCCCAGGCACAAGAAAGTTATGTGCTCTGTGGGCTGAAGTCCCCCATTATCCCCTCCCCACCCACCCCAGGAGCAGGGCTTTGAGGCTGGAGGGGGGAGCCCCTGGCCAGGGGCCGGAGGAAAAGGAGATAAACAAGCGAGGGGGTTGATAGCTGTCATCATCACCATCATCATGGCTTTCATTTGGCTGCCTAATGAGTCAGATCACAGGCAGAGAGAAAAATTGTCAATCGCCCAGGCTCTAATGAATTTTTTTGCAAATTGTAATCAAGCCAGGCCGTCTCAGCTCGCTGATTAATGAGACCCAGGAGGCCCGGCCAGCACCTCAGCTTTTTATTCCATCCCGTCCTCCCTGCACTAAATTAACAGCAACTTGTCTGAGCTTCAAATTAACTCCCAATGATTAATTCTGATGGGGGGGTCTGAAGAATAGCTCGTCCTAATAGGCACTGGCCTCTGATGCTGTTTGAAATTAATACACTTCCCCTTTGGCTGCCGGCTTTAATCCAAGGCTGGGTTTTGACATCACTATATTTGTTGTTACAATAAATTCCTCTTACATCTGCAGATCAAATAATTGCACTGCTCGGGGAGTGCAGCAGAAATGCTGGCCCTCTTCGCGGCAGCCCAAAGTCGGAGGGAAAGGAAAGCTGCCTGCTACCGTTCATCTCGCCTCCAGCCTGCCTTAGGCAACCCCCTTCTTTTAATATATATTAAAATGTATGTTTTAAAGCCACCGCTGTTCGGTGGCACTCAGTTGCAGTGGCCAGAGGAGCCAACTCTTCTCCGTAGGGGTGAGGAGCGTGCTGCTTTGCTCTTAAATAAGACATCACAGCTTTGTAATCCTCCCCCCCACACACACACTTCTCACCCCATCACCGCAGTGACCCGGCAAACTCACCCTATGCCAGGGCTGCCACAGAGACCAGACAAACTCAGAGCATGCCAGGACAGGTCAGGCAGGGGTGGTGCTGAGGAGACGCACAACTCCAGCTGCAGGCCCCCGTTTCCTCAGTGGGGGCAGATTTGCTTTCTGCCTTTTTTCTGTTTGTATTGACTTAATTGGTTTAATTATTTCAGATGGGACTGGCCAGGCTCGGCTTTGTGCCTTTTACCTGCCCGGGGGATGCGGCTGCACTGCCGACAAGGAACTCTTTGTGCCCAAGGTGGGAGGTGTCAGACCTCCTTTCCATGGGGGTTATCCCCAGCGATAGCGAGGGCCTCCTCAGTGTGCATCCCAATATCAGGAGAGATGGACAAGGAATCCATACCCCTGCTGGGAATAGCCACAGCCTCACCCCAGGATGGATCAGCTTCCTCACGCCCCAATGGGTGCACGTTACTCCCTACAGGAGACACCCAGCCCTCTGGGCTCACTATCCTTCAGGATCGAGCCCCCCTTCCTGCCTGCACTTCCACGGGCCGTATCAATCTTCATTGGCGAGGAAGGAGGAGAGCGACGAGACTGGTAAGCGGCCGCCAATGCAAATTCCCGCTGTCACCGTCATAAAGCACCCGGCACCCTGACACACAAAAGCAACACCATATGTACGAAGACAACCTGTATGAATTATAAATTGCGTCATAAAAATTGATTGCCTATCCCGACCCTTCAGAAACACATGCCGGGAGGGGGGGAAGAAACCAACCCGGTGCTATGAACTGGCTACCCCATGGCAGGAGGGAATTGCCCTGCTCAGCCACCCGGCATCCCTTGTGGGTGCGAGGTCCCTTCCCGTCTCCCTCCCCGCCACTGCGGGATGCTCACCCGCCCCTTGCTTGCTCTTTTCTCCTTCCCGCTACGCCTGGCCCATAGAGAGCCTTAATCTATTTATTTCAAGCCACTTCATCCTCTCTCCCGCTTTTGTCCCAGCCCCAGCCTCTGGCTTTGTGGCAGGACTGCTGAGGTTTTAAAAGCCCCTTCCCCTATAGTTTGAGGTCTCCTTGGCTGCCTGAATTACAATGGCTAAAACAGGATTACACTGACCTGATCCTATTAAACTCGCCAATCGATCTGTGCCGCCCTCCCTCCAGCTCGGCAAACTCGCTCGCCCAACTTTCCCTAGGGCTCAGCCTGAGAGGAGGTGCGAAAGGGCATGCTTCCGAGCAGGCCTGATGCAGGAAGGACGGATGGAGACTAATTTTTTTCCCCTCAGAGCCCGTGGGTTTTAAACTGCTTTATTTCCCAGCATCTCAGCTGCCAAAACAGCTTTCTCTTGGTCCTCACAGGTGTTGTGACTTCCAGCCCCAGTGGGAGATTAAGTCATACAGATAAATCACATCAGAAGGGACATTTTAGCTCTAAGTGAAACAATTCTTCCTCCCTTTGCTAAGGGCCACCCTGAAGCTGCCTGCTACGGGGCATAGAGGCTCCTGGTCCTCCTTCTACAAACAACCCAAGGTGGAGGTAAAAATCAAGGTGTAAACATCCTGATCCCCTTGCTGTGATGTTGAGCATGCTGGAGCAAAGCCTGAACAAGGGCTATCCATGCTCAAGGTATCCCCAAGCCTCTCCGGAACCTACCAGGGCTGGGACCCTCCCTGACATGAGCATCACCCCAGTATCCCTCTGCACCCAGAGGACCACATCACCAGCGCAGGCAGGGGTTGGCTGGCAGCAAGTCCTTCCTCTTTTTTATTCATTAAGCAGAGCACAGACCCAGCTTAACAACATTTCCCTCGTCAGCGGGTACACGGACCTGGAACTGCCGTCGTGATCGGCTGGCAGGGGATGCTCTGCGTTGCCTCGGTGCTGTGGCACATCACCATCTGCAGAGGAACGGGTGCCTGGAATTAATCCCCTGCCATCCCCCGGGAAAATAATTACAAGGCAGGGGAATAATCTGAAAACGGTAGTAAAATATGGGGTGTTTACGCTGACCTGCCAGGATGACTGAATTAGTGACAAGAGGCCTGAATTAGTGGCAAAGGGCCTATCGCTGACTCCATGGGAGCAGTTTTAATGCTCAAATCCTATTAATTAACAGAGCAAAAGACAAACTGGGGACTCCCATTTATAATTTTCTAGGAGCATGTTACCAACAGTGGGGAGCTGGAGCTCACACGGCAAAGATGTTTTGCCAAATGCCTGGAGCTCTTCCCACTTCATCCCCTCAAGCTACTCTAAAGGGTGGCAGTGCTGTAAAACTGGCCTCTCAGAAAGAGGCACGAGCAGTGATTAGCCTTTACTTTAAAACGTGTTGTATCCTGATCCTCTCTGGGGTGACAGAAACTGCGTCTGCCTAAGCCTCAACACAAATCTTTACTGTTTTCTGTCATTTGTGTTCCTGTTCAAGATGTCTCTTCTTGCTGCAACAACACCTAAACTCAGAAATGATGCAGGAAAATGTAGGTATGGCCCCAGAAACCCCTTTGAGAGATACCTGCCTCCTTTACTGATGCTCCCAGAACAACCAAGAGAAGCCATGTGCACGGTTATACGAACTGAATAGCTGGGATTTATTGCTGCCGATCTCAACTCAAAGTGAACCAGATGACTTCTTTGGGGACTGGCCACACCTCCTCACCCAAAACCTTCTCCTGCACATCCTCAAGGCATGTCCCATCCACCCCAAATTTGGCAGCTGGAGGTAACACATCTTGTGAAATACACAGCTTCCTCCAAGCCTCTACACTGCAATTACCAGGACACCCTCCTGCCGAAGGCCTTGCACCGAAGCTGGAAGGCACCCAAGAGTACTTCAAGTAGCAACAACTGAACCCACAAAGCATTTGTTCTGTGTTTGTCACCCAAAAGATCAAGATTTGAGTTGACATTCTCTTTCCTCCACCAAATACCAAGACAGACGCACACACTCCCCACCCCTAGAATGCAGCAGCACACCCCAAATAATTAAAACACTGTGCAGCCCAAACAGCAAGGAGCAGTGCAGAGAGTTCAAACGGCACTGGTAACAGCAGCTTTCTACCCCCACCTCAGCCAAAACGGACACTCACCTCTTTGCACGGAGGGGACAGACAACAGCAGAGACCTTCTGCAAACTGTCACTGCTTGCAGATAAGCCGCTCAGCGCCAAACATTTACAAATAGCCTGCTCTTTGCTAAGAAGCCACTTGGGCTTTTACAGACGTCGTTATGACCGTGGTCTAATGGTATCCATCAAAACCATTGCCTTTCTGAATTAGGGTAATAGTAATTTTTAAGGCATACATCTGTATTTTCTTCTTTTTTTTCCCCAGCAGATGCTTGTATCCTAAGCCCATGACTGCTATTTCTCCCCCCTCCCCAATTATTTTCATATTTCCCCATTTCCAAAGCAGCAATCAGTTCCCATGAAAAGAAGGGTAATAGGAAGTCTCTCTCTATGAGAAATTGCTAATTTGGGATTTATAAAGGACTTTCCTTAATGAATAATAGTTGAGATCGATCTGTCTTCCTGCCTCGTTCTGCAAAGTAACATTTGTAAAGTAAGGTGATCCCAATTACTCCCTCTAATAATCCTCTCTAGCAAGAGATTTCAGAGCCACAGCCATGAAACTTGCCTGCCACCGCTTCCCCAGTGCCATGAGCCAACGCACATTTTGCTTGCAGTCAGCAGCTTGTAGAGGGCATCCAAGCTGTCCTGGCCATAGGCGTCGTTGCTGCCTACCAGTGCAACCCACGTCCACCCAAAGTGCTGCAGCAGCACAGAGAGGAGCCCTATCTTTCCGTACCATCGCACCATCTTCAGATCGCCAGACCCTATCTGCAACACCTGTGTCAGGGCTTTCTGCCCTCACCAGCTCATCAACCCCTTTCTCCTTGCCTGGTGGACCAGCTCCATCACCTGAAAACCCCAGAGTGGGACATTCCACAGTTTCCCATGTGAAGGATGGTCTATTTGGCCTTGTTAATTGTCAACACCTGGGAGGTTCCACACTAGGATTGTCACCCCTTGTCACCAGGATGCCAGGGTTCAGACAGGGTCTAGAGCCCCTCAGAATGTCTGATACTCTGACATCCACCAACCTCCTGTCTTACCAGAGATAGGAAACTAAGAAATTACTCAATTATTGTCCATAAGTGCTTTCACAGGAAGAAAATACCAGCACTAAAGGGTTCTTGATTGGTAGGGAGGCTGGTAGCCTGAGAACCAGCACTGGCAGCTCAAGCCATGTAGACTCAAATTAGAAACAAAGCTATCTCCCTTCCCTTCCCTTCCCTTCCCTTCCCTTCCCTTCCCTTCCCTTCCCTTCCCTTTCTTTCTCTTTCCTTCTCTTTCCTTTCTTTCTCTTTCCTTCTCTTTCCTTTCCTTCTCTTTCCTTCTCTCTCTTTCCAGAGGATCACTAGAGATCCAAGCCAGATAAAGTGTGTGGGGGTCTCTCCAGTTTGAGGATAGATGCTTTCATGGAAGAGTTGCTTCAGTCAAGCACAGGTTTTTGCAAGAGCAAGTGCCTCCTCCAGCTGTTTCGCTATCCTAGAATCATAGAAAAGTTTGGGTTGGAAGGAACCTTTAGATGTCATCTAGTATGACCCTCTTGCAGTGAGCACAGACTAGACCAGCTTGCTTAGAGCACTGGCCAAGCTGACCTTGACTATTTCCTTCCTCTGATGTCACCCACACTCACGTTCCCACCCTGCATCCAGAAACTGCCATGACTTCTGGAGGGACAGGAACTGAGGGGAGGGAGCATTTCACCATGCTTTAACTAGCAAACCCTGCTGCTTCAAGTCCTCACCTTTTGGAAGAGAGGCAGGCTCTGCCACAGCACCAGCTCTTCCCTTTCTCCTTGTCTCTGCTCAAGAGAGATGCTGTGCCAGTCCAGAGATGCTCTAGCAAACCCAGGGAACATCAACACCGCTTCTTCAGTAAATTCAGGGGAAAACAAAAATCCAGGAAAATTCCCCTAGATTTTTGTATTTCAAAGAAAAAAAAAAATCTATTTTATATAACCTTCAAGCAGCTGGAGGGAACTAAGAAGGACAAGTTGTGAGAGGCTTGCTCTGGGTCATCTCTTTTGAAGGTGACCCATGGACAACACTGCCTTTGGACACCTTATCCCTGCCACAAGAACTATTTTTGGTGTTTGAGCTCGGTTACTCTGCTGGTGGGCAAAGAGCAGAACACACCCTTTATCTATCCTCACCTTGCAAGCATCAGCCTGTCTGGGAGCCAGAGCTGGCCTGAGCACAGTGCTCAGCCCCTCCTTCATCCCTCAGCGAGGGGATGCTGCAGGTACCACCTTACCCACATCTCAACCTCAGGCACTGGCCGGGAACATTTTGCCAGCTCTGAGTGCTAAAAAGGGTGAAATTCTGACATTATTTGTTCACCTGGCACAAACCTCAGCGCTGCCAGCATTAACTGGCCAGGGCAATTAGTGGCAGTCATCAGCCAATAAATAAATTGGAACCATCTCCAGACCTGATTAGCTTGCTAATTAAGCTCAGTTACAGCGAAATCTGCAGTCAATCAGCCCAGCCATTACCAGTTGGATCTGCAGAGCGAGAGCTGTAGATGCTGCATCTCTGGTGGGGAGGAGGAGGAGGGGAGCCTGCAGAGGGTGGGAAAGAACGTGGTTCCAAAATCCACTTTTATCAGCAACAATCAGAGATGCTCATCCATCCAGGGTGACTCCGAGCAGCCTTCTGTGCCCTCACACCCCCAGGGCCTCCTGCTCTGATGTTTTTGGGGAAGAGTGCCCCATTCTGCTTCAGTCGCCAGGCAGCTTGGCAGCACAGCCCTTTCCGGTCCACAAACTCCCAGGAACTGCAGAATGCCTCCAAGGACAGCCCATTGAGAAGGGTAAACATAGGGCTGGAGGGTGGGGTTTCTTTTTGGCTAGGCCAGACTGTGTCCCCTCTTTCTCATGGCAGTGTGCAGCTCTGACATCACTCTGGCTCTTCCCTTCAACACCAAGACATCATTTTTGGGTCCCACACCAAAACACTGTTGAATATCTTCATTCTAGCACAGAACCCAAAGACTCTCAGTGGTTTCTTCTTGCCTGCAAAGTAGACACAACATCCTCTGTATGGCCCAAAGCAGAGGCAGGATTTCAAGACACATACTGAGCCACTGATGTCAGCATTGCAGAAGGTGTTTTGGCATTCAGGGTTTCCCTGCTTCCCACAGTTGCAGCCCCAACAGCCTGGCAGCTGCTGATGGGCATTGGGCATTTGCTTTTTTCTCTACCTTGTCCTCCCTCCAGCTCTGGCAACTCAAGGCTGGTTGGGATCCCAGCTCTTGCTTCATTAGCTGGAAATATCTAGCCTTTCATTTTTGCTAATCCTCCAAAACGATGTGAATTGTTACTCCTGCACCAGAATGACCATAAATGATTATTTCCTACTGCAAATGGTGATCAGGAGGTTCTCTTCAACTGAGCAACAAGCAGCCCTTCATGTTGGCAGCGCCGATGTCAAGCTGTTTCCCCAAAGGCTAGAGCAAGCCCCAGGCAGGTAATGTTCCCCAACAGCCCAGCATTAATCCCCTGAGCAAAGGGGAAGCCTTACTGATGGTTTTGCAGCTCTACATCCCTCCGTCACTCCTACTCCATGGCAAAACATTGCCTTCCTTCATCTGCCACTGCAGCTCTTGTCATCCTCTCTTTGGCAAATGCAAGGAGTTTCCCTGGCTTGAAACCAAACCAATCTGGAAGTCAGGGACTGGAGACTGGTGGGGGCAGAATACAAATAAATGAGTGCTAATTGCTGGCTGTAGCACTACACATCGAGCACCGTTACTGCAGCCACATTTATTGGCCAATTAAGGGCTTTACTGGATGTTAGGTGAGATAAATGACTGCCTGGTGGGATTCCCAGTCCTGGTGCCCATTTGTGGGGTCCTTGCTGCATATTTAGTGGTTTCACTAGGAGTAACCACATTTCCCTACTCTTTGTGGTTGAATTTAATGATCTTAAAGATCTTTTCCATCCTAAGTGATTCTCTGAAGACATGTTCTGGGTATTGACCATGTGGGAACTGTAATGGTACAGGAATAATTCACCAAGGTAAAAATACTATTCTTGCTTCTCTCTGTGAGCATCACCTGCCTCAGATCCACCAGGGAAACAAAGAAGAAAAGTGCAAAAGGATGAACTTGAAGGTAGGTGATGCTGGACTCAGCTTTGTGTGGGACCTGCTGTCCTCTGGCCCAGGTTTCTGCTGGGTTTTCCAGTCAGGATGTGTCAAGTTTCTGAGCAGCATCTCTGGACACCACTGCCATCTCCTTCCACCAAGTCACTGAGCAACTTTGGACATGAATGACATGCTACCCCTGGGAAGGGCCCTCAGGGAGAGAAATTAATAGAAGCATAGAATGGTTTAGTTGGAAAGGACCTCAAAGACCATCTAGTTCCAACCCCCTGCTGTAGGCAGGGACATCTCCCACTAGAACAGTTCTAGGGCAAGAGAGGGGATACTCCTCCTTTACTCTGCTCTCATCAGACCTCACCAAGAGTACTGTGCACAGTTCTGGAGCCCCCAGCACAAGGACATGGAACTGTTTGAGCCAGTCCAGAGGAGGCCATGAAGATGATCAGAGGGCTGGAGCAGCTCTTCCATGAGGACAGGCTACAAGAGCTGGGACTCTTCAGCCTGGAGAAGAGAAGGCTTTGAGGAGACCATGGAATAGCCTTCCAGTATCTGAAGGGAAGGCTGGGGAGGGACTTTTGACAAGGTCTTGTAATGACAGGACGAGGGGTAATGGGCTTATACTGGCAGAGGGGAGATTTAAACTAGATGTTAGGAAGAAGTTCTTTACAGTGAGGGTGCTGAAACACTGGAACAGGTTACCCAGGGAGGTAGTGGATGCAAATTGGGCCAAGTCACTCCAAAGCAGGGGTCCCACCATCACCCTCCCCAGAATAACGTAAATGAAGGAGGGAATGGTGAAGGAAAATGGTGGTGGTTCTTCACCACCGAGGAACTCCTTCATGTGGGATGCTGTGGACGCTTTAAACTTTCAATAGAGTCAGAGGATCAGCCAGACTGACACAGAGAAACTCAGTGAGGATTACTAAACTCACAGAAGTCCCTGAATTTTAAACAGGCTGGGGAAATACATAGCAAAACCCTCACAGAATCTGATTTTTACACCCTTCCATCACTGGCTTTTGGCCACAGGTGGAGAAAAACTGTTGGTGTGGGTGGATCATCAACCTGGCTCTTTAAGGCTACTCTTACCTGATATTCATGAAGCACAAGATGTTTTGTCTTCCCGTGGAAACAGCTGAGTTGGGGTGAGCTTGGCTCTCTTCTGGACCACAACGCTGGTAAGGAGGGGCCCAGCCCCATCCTGCCAGCGCATGGCATGTGATCACTGCGTGGGATGCCCTCAGTTGTCTCATCCCATCACTCTCTTCACACCAGTTTGGATTTGCATTAAAGAACGAATCAGAAGCTGGCAAGACTGCCAGGGGAATCGTTTTGAATGAGGTCTAAAATGATGCAGTACCTATGGAGCAAGCATCTTCCAGGCTCTAGAGTGGATTTCTTGAGCTGGTGTTCCCAGCATCCATCAAAGCCAATCCTTTGTAGGCAAGGGGGGGACTGCACAGCAAGGCCTTATGGCAGAGCAACAGCCCAGGCTCTACAGTCATTGCTCTTTTTCTGAAAAAAAGAAAAAAGACAGAAAAAAAAGGAGGTCTTTCCCCTCCTCTCATGATGAGAATCAATAGCTTTCCTTCAGAATCTTTTTCTGACCCTTGTTGCTCTGCAGTAGGGCATTTTCTTTTCTTCCCAGGCATCTGTGAATGCCACCAGCTGAGAGTATTTCAGGGTGACACAGGGGTGGGCTTGGGGTAGGTGACAAAGGTGGGCATGAAAGACATTCCTGAATCTGCTCCACCATTCCTGGCACCAGGACCTTCCAGGAGAAGCCAGATCTTAGGAGGGTTGTTAGAAAGAGCACAGCCAGCCATGCCCTTGACAAAATCAAACCCCATACCCCTTTAGGAAGGCAAAGGAGGGGAGGGACAGATGATTCCTAAAAAAAAAGGCACTACTGTAGTTTTACACCCAGGGGGAATCCAAAACAAGTTCTCCCATGTTCGAAGTTCCTGTTTCAGATCCAGAAGGTGAGAACAGAAATCACCCACCTCCTGCTTTGGTGCTGGTTGGATGTGTGATGGGGTTAAACAGGGTGGGAAAACCTTACGAGAACAAAGGCATACCCCTGCTGCATGACAATATAGTCAGCTACACTTCCACAAAAGACAAAACCCAACCAGCCAACAACAACAACAAAAATCACCAGCTCTGTAGCTTTTTACTGTCCACAAGATCCCCGGAGCACTTGGAGAATTGAAGAACAGAAAGGAAACACAAAACCTCCCCAAACAAATCTCCATCAGACAAGACAGAAGTGCTAACTCCCTGCAGGTGGGATTCCTGATGAGATGGGCAATAACCTGAAGAACAAATAAATTAAAGCCAAGGCACAAGCAGACCGACAAGATAAAACCAAAAATCCTGTGGGCAGTCCTGCTCAGCCTAGAAAATGCAAACTCACCTTTCCAGTCTTGGCCACGTCTTCTCTGGAGCAAAATCCTGCTGCAGTAAGGTCCTGTGACATATTGGAAAGCCCATTCATCTCGGCATTGGTTTTGACCAGGCTGCCATTTGGTATAAGCCCCTGCACTGCATTGGGTGCAAGACCAGAAAAAGACATCCTCAACCTGCTGTTTCTCCACTGCTCATCTATGGGTATCACATCCCCATTTCTCTAAGGGAAATTCCCTACTTCTCCCACCTCTTCTGTTGATTTCTGAACATCCCTAATTTCTCCCTGTCTTTCATAAGGTGAAAGAAGCACAGGTGGATAAACCATAGCATTGGTCATCTTGTGTCATGGTGTCTTTAGGAGTCTTAAGATCCTACATCTCTTTCTTCCATCCCAGATGTTATTGAAGTCACCTTACTCTTTTTCCCCATTAGAGTGGATCCATTAAATGTTATCTGCCATTCTCTATGTACCCACCTCGATACCACACAGCTGTCTTGCCACAACGTAGTTTTCCACAGCCACTGTCACCACCAACCATCTCCCCAATCCTTTGAGACACTCTGGTCCTGGAAGAGATCCCTCTGGCAAGTGGCTTGTTACCAGTCCACTTAGGTGAAAACCCATCATCTTTTGCTTCCCTCTCCATCCCATCTCCCAACCTTCTGCATTGCTTCCTTCTCCATCCCACCTCCCAAACCTTTGCATTGCTTCCTTCTCCATCCCACGTCCCAAATCTTTGCATTGCCTCCTTCTCCATCCCACCTCCCAAACCTTTGCATTGCTTCCTTCTCCATCCCACCTCCCAAACCTTTGCATTGCCTCCTTCTCCATCCCACCTCCCAAACTTTTGCATTGCTTCCTTCTCCATCCCACCTCCCAAACTTTTGCATTGCTTCCTTCTCCATCCCATCTCCCAGCTTTCTGCATCAGGGCAACATTTTGTCTTCTCCTTGGACCAGCTTAGATTCCCGATTTCTTCCCATGATACACTCAGGCCAAGACCTTAAAAAATGCAAACAGATGTCAATCAGTTGGCCATTGTTCAGGGCTTTAAACGACTTGTTCAGAGAAGCCTAATAGGAAGCCATGATTTTCCTTCAAAGAAGTGATTAGACCATACCACAGCATGACCTTAAAGATGTTTTATTATTCTTATTTTAAATGATCACTTCAACCAATTTAGCAGATACAGATGTAACCGTTACTGGCCTAATTCCTTGGATCTCCTCCAGAGGCTCTTAAAGCCTAGGTGCAACATTTACTACTCTCTCTTCCTCGGGGAGAATAACTGTTTTTAATGAAAGCTCGCATATTTTTTGCTGGGAGATCTGTCATTCAGTTCATAAGCACTTGCAGAACTCTTAGATATACACCATTAGGGTCTGGCTGACTTATTGCTTTTTAATTTATCAATTTGCACCGTTACTGGCTCTTCTGACATCCCAGGTCTCGGGTAATACTTCATCTTTATTACTGGCAAGGAGTGACAGGATCTCATCATTAATACGGGAAGAAAGTGGGGCCAGGGCAGGTGTATCTCAGTAACGTGGCAATGAAGACTCCGGCAAAGAAGCAAGCTGTGACGAACAAGTTTTCTTGTCTTTATTAGAAAGAGACCTATACAATATAGCAGCCTCTCTCTGCAGTACTTTACAACTTTTGTTTTAACTTGTTTTTCATTTTTTTTCCTGTTGTTTCTGCTTTAATTATTCAGAATACTGTACAACTGACACAAAAATCTCGATGCAGAGAGAGAGGGGAAAGGGAAACATGATACAAACTGGCATACTTAATCAAACCAAAATCATATGAAACAAGAAGCAAAGTGAAATGTTTGTCAATCAGTTTAATTACAGTACAAACAATATAAATAAAGCATCATTGAGTCATTGTAAAACAAACTTGCTGGATGAGGTAATATAAAAACAACAACCAAAGACGTAGTTTGTGTTTGGTTTTTCTTTTTTTTTTTGCCTTAATAATTTCCACACTGTCCTGTCATCATTTATACATTACTATTTACAGAAACAGAAAAAACAAAGCAAAACAGACCCAAAGAACCCCAGCAACAAACCAAAACGAACAAACAAACAAACATAAAAACCCAAACAAAAAAAGCCCACCAACCAAAAACCCCAACACTTGCTCTAAAGCCTGCCATGTGCTAAGTAACTTCTGCCTCTCCCCCAAGCAAGGGTCTCAGGTGTCCCTACTCACCTGGGTTCCCTTTCTCCCCATCACAACCAGAAAGACAAACGCTGCAAAGCAGAAAACCAGAAAGACCTGGGGGCCAAATGCAGCTGGATGTCAAACTGAGGCTTTGCAGGCAGCCACAGGGTATTAAGGAATAAAGGAAAGAAGCAGGTTATGGATCTGCTTCCCAAGCAGTGCTGAGGGCGCTTCAAATCACAACCTTGCTGAAATCAGGGGCTGAACTCTGACTTCAGAGAGGTCAGAATACAGCCCATCCATGCCCAGCTCAGCTGCCTTGAAGCTCTTTTTTCTTGGGCTTGGGTAAAGCATTTGTGACATGCTCAAACCTCACGACAGTCAAGAGGTTTAAGGGAGCAAGAGCTGCAAAATCAGACCCCCGGCAATTCTAAACCAGACTCCAAAGGGAATTGTAACATAAAACAAGCCCTGGTGTTTTGGGTTTTTTTGTGCACCCACCTACGCTAGCTGCCTACAAGTGAGAGATGCCCTTGACGTTGAAATAGTACAAGAGAGCTGGACTGAATCCATGCAGTCCCTCGAAAACTTGGTATTCCCATGGAGCAGTGGGCTTCCAGAAGATGGCTATATCCTATTTTCCCCATGGGCTGGCCAAATGACCTCAGCAGATTCAAGTCAGAATCCATCTGAATCCATGGATACATCAGAAAACAAGTTCAGAGGGGTTTTCAACTATCTTGAAGTCATTCTTGTCATGGGCACAAGAAGAAGAAATATAAGATGCTTCCATCATTTTCATGCACCCAGCCATGATTCCCACCATGCACTGCCTTGGTCCAGCAGACATCCTTCTTGTTCTGCCAGAATTGCCCTCCCCCTGCTGGTTTCTCCTGATAGGATTATAAACAGAAAGCAAGAGTAGAAATGGTGGGCACAACACTTGGTCAAGCATTCCCAAGCTACTTGGTACATGCAAAGCCTCAGCACACTTCAGCTGAGATTTGTGTCTCACCCACAACAAAATTTTGGGGCCAGATCTTAACGGTCAGGGACACATGGTGGGAAGGATGAGAGGCTGCTCTTGGGGAAGAACCACCCAGAGAATCCTCTTCAGACACATCCAATCGCCATCATCATCTCCAACAGCCCTACAAACAGCAGCAGGACCTGAAACATCACTGAAGCAGCTACAAGCAGGCAGCCTGCTGATCCCACACTGAAATTCAGGCAGTAAGTTGAGTTTCAAGAAAATTTATATGGAAAAGAGCCTCTGAGCAGCAAGTCTTCTGCCCTTTCCACTTTTGGAATCTCCTTCCCTGTGTTTCCCTCAGGGTTGGCAAGCTGAGATTTCTTCTCTCAAGCACGGGGGACTACTCTGGACCTGGTGACCAAGTTAAAGTTCTTTTGAAGCTCAGTGTTGGTCTGAAGGAGTGGGATTTCTTTTTTTTATTTGAGGTACAGCAAGCCTGCACCTCATATTCCTGCATCTGTCCATCCCTCAAGCAGGTGTCCTCCACCCTGCTCTGCTTCCCATGCTCTTGTAAACAGTCTTAGTCAAACTGGAAAACTTGCCCATGTAGAAACATCTAACTGAAAATCTGGCTCCAGGCATAGATTTTGATTACTGTGTGCGTGCATATGTTTCCATGACTGCTAGAAGCAGTATGCAGAGCATATATAAACACACAGACACACACCAAGTGCAAAGCATGTGTACTTAGTGACCTCCCTCTGATACATCACCTTGGCCTTAGGACTCAAACCACCAGGACCTGAGGACTCATCACATCAACCACACTTCATCCAACTCAACTCAATCCTCAGATATAGGAAGTAGTTGCCAAATAACAAAGCACCTTCAGCACCAAAACCCTTCCTCAGTCCTGAGTGAGCTTGGGGTTTGCCTTTAGCACGGATCAGACCCTATCAACTGTCTGCTGTGAGTGTTTTTTCTACCTCTACCTTGTCGTTCTAGAGGACCAGGGGAGTATTTTCAGCTACTTTAGTTCTCAGAAAGGAAAAGAAAAAAACCAAAACACCCATTGGTTCTGGAAAACAGGGCACACACAAAAGAGCTGATGGTGCATTCACTGCCAGCAAGCAACGTGGTCATTCCAAACGCATGCCATTAGACCTCTGTAAGCATCCCCACCCACCCCCCTTCACATAACACACAGGTAAAAATTACTAGTTCTGAAGCACTGTGAAATAGTCAATCCTTAGTACCAGAAGCTAAACACATATCCAGAAAGTTCATGGCCAAGAGAAAGCTGAAACTCTGCCCATCAACAGAACTGATCACCACCACTTCAATATGCCACAGGGATTTGATAGATAGGCAGACATAGAGAGATGAAGAGGCTACAACTGCCGAAATGCACAAAGATACTTTTATTTCATCCGCTCACAAGCAAAAGCCCCCCTTGAACATTCAGGAAAAGGTAGTAAATGATGGGAGTTGATTCACCCACATACTGCTGTCACCTGGAATGAAACACAGGGGCCACAGATGCATACCTAGTGACTGGGGATTTAAGATGGCTTTAAAAACCAACCCCAAACCAACCTTTTATTTTCAGAAGTCACGCAATCCTCCTCTCAAAACATGAACTATCTACAGCTCCAGAATATCTCGGCCATAATACTTCAAACCTCCCTTTAAAATGTGAGACACATCCTGTCAACTCAAGGTAAACTGTAACGAGATGAGATTACCCCATTACTGACTTTAAAAGCTGGCCCATGTTAAACAACAAAAGGCAACCTAGAATGTCACAATACAATGAATCTACCTACTTATACCTCTGGGTATTTTGCTCTATTACCTCAATGATTCTTTTTTTGAGCAGGAGATTATTTTCTAATAAAACCATACAAACTACCTTTCTTTTTTGTAGCTTAAGAGTTTAAGAAGTCAAAGCTCATTGCATAACCTTTAAATTTAGTGTTTTGCCACTTTGAAAAGAACTTTTAATCTGGAGCATTAATTTTTGCTGCTATGCAGCAAACAGAAAAACATCTGAAAACAGGATTTCTATGTCACCAGTTTTTTACCCACAAATCACCAAGAGTGGAAGGAGATGTTGAAATGAGGATCCAAGGCTCGTAGCCAGAGGTTCCATGTACACATCGCTGTAGCAGCCATCAGAGGGGAAACAAAGATGCTTGATGATGAGATGAGGATGGGCCAGCTGTCTCCTATCAAGCCAAGCTGCCCCAAGTTTGGTCCCCAGCAGTGTCCTCCTCCACCTTGAGTCCCTCCAGCCACAATGACCACTTGTTCCCGGTTAAGGTGCAAACGTGGCTCCCCGAGACGTTTGGAAAGGGTCCCTTTGGGACTCCCTTGTGAAACCTGTGCTTGTCTCCACTATTACTACTTTATACTAGAAACTACAAATTACTTCATTTTTCCCCTCTCTCCATACAAATATAAAAGATGAAGCTATCCAAACCCCATATAATCTAATTATAATACATTACAGTGCCAGAAACAATTTCTAAGCCTGTATCTGCATTCTCACCTCTAATCCTCTGCCTACATTACTCAGCTTCCTCTGGCCAGGGGAAACCTCCAAGTGCAGCTAAAGCTTTTTTCGCACTAACACACATAATTTAAGGAACCAGGGAAAAAGACAGCAAATTAAACAATATTCATGTTCACAGTTATCACATGCTATGCCCAAATGCTCACAAATCCTCTCTGCCTTCCAGGAGCTCACCTGGCTTTCTGAGAAACACCTAGCCCAGCTTACACCATGGTTCTCCAAAAGCAGCTTTTCTTCTGCCCTCTTTTAGCAACAAAATCAGCAATGTGGTAATGGGAGCCCTTGGCTAAATCTGTGCACTGGCAGGACTTTGAATTTTCCCACGGTTAGCTCTTGTTTCTTCATAAATAGTGAGGAGAAGCAAAGTCTCCTCAACTCCAGGACTATCAAGATTCAGATGCCAGACACGACACATCTGACTCATCTCCACCATTCCAACAGCAATTAGCTCAGAATAAATAGAAGGAAAGTCCTGATGTTACCAGCAACAGCTGACTCGCTTCTAGTGTTTTAGTCATGGCGGATAAAGTGCAGAGGAAGCGGGATTTAAAAGTATCTGGGATAGTGGAAAGGGTTAAATGGGGGATGCAACAAAAACCGCAGCTGCAGACTCCCTTTTTGGAGAAAGCAGCTTTAGCTAACATGTTTCTGCTGGGATTTCTTACTGACTGGATCTCAATTTGTTTTTAACTTGCTCATAACATGCTCAAAGGGCGTAAACAGCTTGGCAAGTGGGTTCCAGAAAGGCAAGGAGAGGAACTAAACACGAGACAAAGAACAGACAACAGATGGGTTAAAAGAGTGAAAGCAAGGGGAATGATTCCTGCAGGTTCTCCAAGTGTTGGTTCATCCTACCTGCTCCCACACCTGGACAGCTTCAAGAATATCTTCTGCAAAGTGCAAACACTTCCCCTGAAAAGCACACAGAGACTGGAGACATTGGCTCGCAAAGCCAAGCCCTGTCAGGCTCCAGCCATGGAGAACTTCCTTCGTCCTCCTTCTCAGCCAGGGTGGGAAGGGGTTTCCCCTCCTCTTCTTCAGCATGCAAGAAGAGAATGGAGCCTATGTCGGTCTGACTTCCTTGCCATCTGGGCTGTCCTACTAGCTCAGGAGGTGCCACACAACTTCTCACAGCCATTCAACCAAGCCCATTTGAACAGAGGATGGTGCAGCCAATACTCCATGAAGCACAGATCCTTGAGGTCTGTTTTCCCATGGCTGGAGCATCGTGAGCAGACAAGGTCTCTCTTGACTTGGAGAGATAGCATGGAGTAATCTCCTGTTTCTTGAAGAGGTTACCACTACATGCACATCTGGGTATCCTCCCTGCAGACCCCCAGATCTTTGGGGGAAGCCATTGCATAGTCTATGCCACTTCAACAAAATTACTGCCTAGGCTCATACCTCCACAGGAAAAGAAAAAAAAGGTTAAAAACAACTGTGCTACTGCTTAATTAAAGTATGAGGTTATTAATTAGCTAGCCTGGATATATAATATTTCCTTTAACACAGTGGAATTTCCTTTCCTAGAAATCATCTTTGTTTTTTTTTTTGATGTTGGCCTTCAGAAGATGTTTATGAAGGTAGGGTATAATTATTCTACCTGAAATCTGCAAGACAGCCTTGCTGCCCTTGTTTCACAGACATCACTCTCGGCTTTAGAAAAAAGAAGATGGTCCAAAGAAAGGATTAAATTATGCACAGAAAACATTTTCCATTGGGAAAAGAACAGTTTGGAAGCGGAGAATGCGTTGAGAACTTAACAGCAATAAATCTGCATACCATGCATTTGAAACACTGGACTTGGCTTTCAGACAGAAACGCCCTCAGTGCTCCCAGGGGAACAGCAGGCAGCTCTAGCACCTCTGGGACCACGAGCCATGACTCCTGAATCCCCACTACCTCCCTCTATAGAGGTGTAAAGCTCATGAGCACCAAGACACAGAGGGTTTCACAGCATCCCCTTCAGCTGCACATTAGGTGGGTTGCCCTATCACTGATGGATCACCCGTAGTACCAAGAATCAGGCAGCTGCATGGGAAGGATGGAGGAACAGTAATTACAACAGATACCCTTCTTCAATTAAAACAAATAAATTAAGATGAACAGAATCAGCTATAGCCTTACTCTGGTGCAGCCAAGCTAGGCTGGCTGAAGAAAGATTCCCCCCTCCCCGCCCCCCCACCAAATAACTGAAGGGCAATATAAAGTACAAAAGGAGACCACCACCAAATAGGAAAAGCTGATCAATATTCTTGTGCTTCCACCTTGAGGCTCATTTTTTCCCTTCAATTTGATGACTTTACATCAAATTTGTAATTTTCTGATTCTCTTTTTCCTTAAGATAACCAGATTATGCCTTTTTTTTTCCCCTCACATTTTGTCCACATAAATTTACTTAGCAATTGCTATGCTCCTCCCTTTGTATGCCAAATGAAATCCAGAGCCCCAAGGAAGAACAGCACTGAAGGCTTGGGAAATAGATACGAGCAGGTAGATTTGCAAATTACTATGCTGTGTGCACCTCACTGCCTTCACATAATTGCTCCTTTGCCATCAAATTCAGTTGAGTTTTCAACTTTCTCCGTGATATACCCTTCCCCCATCTTCACATTGCCATATGCCACCTAAAAAAAATATATATATACATTAAAAAAAAAAAATCACAACCCCCCACTTTTCTGCCTGCCAAAACCTGTACAGCCTGATTCCCCGGGCCAGAATCCTACTTCACTGAAAACAGAAGCTGGGATCTGCCTGATAATACCAAAATAATCAAATCAAATATTAAAACTTTGAATTCAAATGAACTGTCCAGGCTACTTTCACAAGCCATTTTTCTTCCAGAAAGCAGCCAAGTTGGGAGTCAAGCGCAGCCATGCCCTGCCCGCTGCGGTGAAGGCTATCAATTCTGAACTTAATCAAATCTGATCTTCCCACAGCCAGGCTAAGGCTTTTTGTCTTGGCTTGTGAAAGCTTCGTGACTTCTGGAGTAAAATATATTTACAGTGCTGAGAAACAGCCTTTTTTTCCTTTCTAAAAGGTTTCATACACTTCTTTTTTTTTTTTTTCCCTCTCATGCCAAACGTGCCATGATCTCCTCCTGATATATTCCTCAAAAGCCTTGGAATGGAAATAAGAAGTTCACTGCTGGGAATATTTTCGATGTACAATGATCTGTAACCCACAGATCCTAACTAGTTGCACATTATTTAATTCACATCCATTACAGTTTATAAATTAACAGAGGTGTCATTTTCTGTACAAAACAAAGCAAAACAAAAAAAATTAAAATCAATGCATATTTATGCCTTTTCTTTTTATTATTCCAATAGATTTTTACATACATATAATCTAGAGACACAATACAAAAAAAAATCCGTATAAGTTAGGCAATGCATCACAGGAGTGACCAAAAACTCAACACGTTTACCTTGGCAAAATGACAGAACCTATCTCTGTTGGCTGAAAAAAAAAATATTAGCCTTTTAATGCGTTTATTAATTTCACTATAGGTACTCAAAAGGGTTTTTTTTTGCCTTAGCGGTATTCATTATTCCTTTTTCTGTTTCATAGTTACTCTTATTTATTTTTTCCATTTTGTTTTTACACCAAGGAGACTGCAGTCAAATAACACTCAGCAACTCATTTCCTCTCTTTGGACTGAAAAATTAAACAGATACTAAATTATGACAGTGAATTTAGAAAGGAGGGCTCCAAGGGCTTGAAAGAACATGTCTGAGATAATATGATGCTTCTAAGAATATTGCAATCACATCCAAGCAATCACCGAAGCGTGCCATGTAACTACCTCCTCAGCTAATATGCTTTTTTCTCCGTGATGACTAATCATGTTCTATTAAACAGCGGTAATGCTGGAAGAACTCAACTATACAAGTGTAATGAAGCCAGTATTCTCCCCGGACAGATTAGCTACAACTGATTTGACATATACCATCATAGGAGCTTCAAACCTGACAAACTCTGTGCTTGCTTCTGATTTATGCCGTCAAGCTCTTCAGAGAAGAGAATGAAATCCAGGCGTCGCATTTGGTAGAGGTGAAATGTACTGATGTGCTTAACTGTCAGTTACGGAAAGTCATCATCTCTCCTTCCTTCTCCTCTCACTTGCCTCTCTCTCCGCCCCTTCCCTTCACCCTCCGTAAGCCTGCGTCCCCCACTGGGGATGACCGCTGTCCCATGGTCCCGGTGCCACGAGCAGCGTGTCCTGCTCAACCCACGCGCTCTCGCCTGCTCGCTTCCATCATTCGAGAGCTGACACTGAAACAATTGCTTTTTCTGCAGCCTCTTTTGCTCCTTCTCATCCCCTCGCACTCTCCAGACGCACCGTTTCCAGATGGGACAGGGATGTACCGAAGAGAAAAGGGAAAAGGGGAGTTACCAGACTCACAGAGCAGAGCTGTGATGAGGATGGAGGACTATGAGGCTGCGGATGTAATTCAGGTCAGCGAATACACAAGTGAGCTCCTCAGATGATGGTGGGCATCCTTCCACTGCTGTTGTTCCGGTTGTTGTTCTTCCTGGACAAGTTTGGCGTGGCCATGAGGACAAAGCGCTCATCGGGGCAACCGTACTGGAGCAGAACGTCAATGCACTCCTGGCTGGAGGCCTGCCGGGCGTAGGCCAACGCCGTGTTTCCGTGGGCGTCACGTGCCATCACATCAACGCCATACTGCAGAAAGAAGAGAGGTGTTGTTGGAAGCTGTGGTGCCAACAGGGTGTTAAAACACAGAAGGGATGGATTTGGGACACACAGATTTGAATTTAAGTGAGGATCACAGCACAAGAAAAAGGCTTGGGCTGGAAGGGACTATTAATGGTCACCTAGGCCAATCTCCCTGCAGTAAGCAGAGACATCTTCAACTAGATCAGGGGGCTCAGAGCCCCATCCCACCTGAGTTTGAATGTATCCAGCGGTGGGACTTCTACTACCTAGGTAGGAGAGGGAAAAGGAGAGGAAGAAGAAGGAGTGGGCAGGATACCAGCCTGACACGGTGAGTGCAGAAGCACTGTAAAAGTTCCTACAGGGAGAGAGTCTCATGTGTGGAGCAATGTCTGCCTCAGTGGTGTCTCAAAGTGGTGCTAAAAGAATTTCTCATTTCTTACCCTCTCTTCCACTTTCCATCAAGCAGCAGAGAGGCAGAAACACACTTTTAAATCATAGTGCTGTCTTTTGGCCGTGGGCTGTGAGTAACACACAGACTCAGGATGCCAGCAAACTCTTCATGAAATTCTCATGTCTGGGAGGTCCTACTGAAGGACACAGCCAAGTAAAGGCCAACCCAACCATCCCACTGCCTTGGACACCAAGTACTTACCCAAATCAAGAGCTGCACTAATACCACGTTTCCTTTCCTGCATGCCAAGTGGAGGGCAGTGCGCCCGTCACCATCTCCGCAGGTCTCATTCACCTCTTCCCGGGTCCCATGGGCAAGCAGCAGGATGACTGTCCGCAAGTCCTCCTCGGCTGTAGCCCTCAGGAGATGCTGGCCCAGAGAAAGCTCCAGGCACTGCAGCGGGGCAAGGAAGAGCTTCTGCTCATATTTTGCTCGTATCCAGCGCTCTTTTTCTTCCCTAGAGAAACCAAAGGGGACAAGTCACTCTAACCTGGCTTTTCTACCTCCGAGTGGTGGCAGCTTGGCTACCAGCATGCTAGCAAACAGCAGTTAACCAACAGGAAGATTATTGACCCTTCAAATTTTTTGGCAAAAAAGCCCTCACAGAAACAGTTCATCCAAAACTTATCTTTACAGTAATATTTGTGTCCCCTATCTCATCATTACTGAGCAGTATTAATGCAGTGCCCAAGATCCCCCTTGGTGGGTGCCATGCATATGGGGTTGTAAGGTCACAACAGGTCTTAAAATACCTGGGGGATGACTTAAGGGCTGGCACGAAGTCAGTGCAAGAGCCTTCACCCTCAGGAAGACCAAAGACAAACCAGGAAGCCTTCGTTCCAAAATGTATTACAGAAGGTGTACCTAATTTCTGTATCTAAAATCAGAAGTAAGTAAACATCTGGACTTGTATTGCAGGCAAGAGAGCAAGCTCTGAAAGACAGTCTTGCTTCCAGGGGTGGTTTTTTCCTTCTACAAATTGAGGAAGGTTTCCAATGTGAAAGGCTTATGGATGGATGGATGGTTCCTTTGTTTGTTTTTCCAAAATGGAAACCACCAAAACAATACTTTGAAGCACCATTTCCTCCTGATATGTCAAAGAACTACCAAAAGCTTTCTGGATGCTATTAGGTTACAGGAGAACAAGGACTACAAACAAGCCCCTCAACTCTCCATTAAAAAAATTACCATACAATTATATGATCTAAGAGATCTCAGACCTAGACAAAGTCCCATTTAGAGGTACCTCAGGTAATCTGTTCAGCCTGTGAAAGCCATACACATCACCTAAGCCAGGCCACTTGTTACTGGTGACAGATTTTCTCCTCCGGACTACAAAAGGCAAAGCTCTGTTTACGCCTTTCAGCAGTGTTTACACTACTCCCAGTAATCTAGTGTCAGGTTAGCCCTAATCTGTTTTTAAATACTTATGTAAACAGACTCTTCCAACAGCAAATCTGGATTAGTTTTGCATCATTTCCTGGTACATGTGGAGTGACCTTGCTTTGACCTCCCTGCATGCTTTCAGGCACAGCTTCCCAAAGCATCCCTTTCTCTACCCCACCACAATTTAACCTACAAACAGGTCCAGGGCTTCTTGTTGGGTTTTTTGGCTTATTTTATTTTACTTTTATTTTACCCCAGAGCAAAAGTGCAAACCCCATGAGTGCCTCGTTTAAAATCAAACTTTTGAAAGACACACACAAAATAAAAACCCCAACAAAACAACCTCACAACTCAAACATTTGAGGAACTGCAAATTAGCCTTTGAAGGCAGGATCTGATAAGTGGAGTAGCATTTCAGGTATTCCAGATGGAGAGAAGGAAGAAAAGGACTTCAGTTACTACTGCATCCTTAACTCAGGGTTTTTTGTGTTTGTATTTTTAAAATGTAAACAACAACAAACCAGAAACAGAGCCAGGAGGAGGATAAAGTAACACACGGTTATTTACAATAAAATGGACATTCCTGCAACACTGCAACAGCTCTGCTGCTGCTGCTAACCACCAAGAGTATCCTCAGGAAACTTCAGCAACCATCTCCTCTGTTTTTCAAACTGGTATAGAGACATTGAGAGCAGAACCAACACATCCACTCTACGTTTAAAGAGTGCCAGACTGAAAAATGAAGGGATTCAGCCTCTGCTATGGTAGACATCAGGGTTTAAGAAATTATTTCTCATACATCCTAAGTGCAAAAGATATCACAGGCACAGAAGCAGTAAGAATTTTTTAGCTTCATCAAGACTCCACAAGTGAATTCCCCCTTCCCCCCCCACACCATCTTTTGAGTGATAGTAACTTTTGGCTCCTGTTAAAAGTGTGATCACCATGGCTTGAAGATCCTTTTTGTTTAGAAAGCAAGCTGTTTCTGCACAAGTCTCCCACTTTTAATCACAATTCAACTTAAAACAACATAGTGACACTATACTGAAATAGAGACAATAATTGCTACACCAAAGCAGAACTTTCCAGTTGTATGCTGCTGGTTTGCAAATTCATCAGCACAAACCTTGCATAGCATGATAGCAGCACAAAGGCAAACTTACTGTTCATGCCAGGATGCAAGACAGCAAGACAAGCCCAGTCCTGTTCAGGTTTATCCTGCTGCCTCAAAAGCTGGGTAAAAAGTAGAAAACCTCTTTAAAAATAAATCTCACAGGGATGGGAAACATGCTGCCACCAGCATTGCTGATGGACAGGATGTAAATGGTCCCTCCTTCAGGCTCCCTCCTGCAGCATGGACAAGCGACCAACTCTACCTATGGAGTCACAGTGAGAACAGAACAAAAACTACAAACAAAAATGCAGGTGTTTTAAAAGCCTCAGATATTTGAGGGCAGCGGGTCATTGACATCATCCTCTGAGGGAGATGTAGGTCTCGCTCAACAGTACAAACTGGGCACAACAAAGAGATGCCATTTGAATTTCCCAGAAGAAAACAAAGTTTATGACAGAGGTAGGAGGAAAAGCATGCTTGCCCATGCCTCATGGACAGCCAAAATCAAGAAGGGATAGTTTTCAAGGAGTATCTAGAAAGCCAGCATACACAGACATCCTCTCTACACCTCTGGCACAAATCATTTCATTTTGAATGGAAGACCTGAGTACTCCACCGGAAGACAGCTTCAGCTCTACCACTTGCATTTGTCTTCTAAATCTCAACAAGAAGACATAAATACTGTAATTGTTGCTCTGATGCCCAGATTTCACTTCTGAGATCCACAGCTTGTCTTGGTTGAGGTTTCATTTCCCCCAAGGAAGGCCAGTCCAAGAGCAGAGTTGTCAGCAGTAGATCACTTAACCTCATTGCCGTTCCCTGGAGGACCACTGTTCACATCCCCTGTTAGCTAATGAGCTAAAAAATGAATTATTGGAGCGGTCAGCAATAAGCAGGAAGAGGAGGCACAGGGTTTCATTTCAGCCAGCACTGACATACCTTTAAATAAATCAGCTGAATAAGAGCATGAGGAAATGTGAGGAAGAGCAACTAATCAGGAGGAAGACACTGAACCAATCCCTAAAAATAAGGGAAAAGTACATCCGCTAGTAAATATTTTCCTAATTTTCTTCTCTCAGCCATAATCTTGGTAACTTCCACTCTAAATGACCTCCTCAACCACAGAGACTTTCAGCTGTAGTGCTCAAAGTCAAAAGAAGACTCTTTTAAAGACCTTCCAAAGTCCAGTGGAGTCCTTTTCTGAGGACCAGATTGAGACCAGTATGCTAGAAAAGCAACATTGTCTTGTGCTCTGATGTTCCTCATGATACTGAATGCTGGAAAGGTGTGAGCTGCCTTTTCCTCAAACGCACTCCCGTGACTTTCCTTCAGTGATCATGCTAGCTGTTATTTTTCAATGCACAAAGGAATTAAGAGATTATAAACTCCTAAAAAGCCCTAAGGATCACACTTTCTTTGAGCCTTCCACCTTTGAAGTTATGCCTGGCTACTGATAAAAACTTTAAGCCTCACAAGGGCCAAATACAACACAGCGGGGCTGCAAAATGATCCATGGTAGCAAGACAGGAATAGGCCACTGCAAAATGATCCATGGTAGCAAGACAGGAATAGGCCACTAAGTTTTGGCCAAGAAATACCACCAAGTTCTTTGCTCTTGCGGGAATCTCCATCACTAGTGAACTCCGAGCACACCCAGTGGTGTGAATAATGAAATCTTTGCCACCGCAGTGATACTGTACATAGGTAAAGGGTTATTAGAAACAGAAGGAAATTTCAGTTCTCAGTTTATTTTGATCTAATTAGCTGCTTGCTTCTCAAGATAATGTCCAATTATTTAAATTACTCTGCCAGCCACATCACATCATTATTATCTGGAAACATAAATACTGGGCACTGGTAAGGGGGGAGGACTAACTAGGTAGCACAAGAGAATATAAAAAGCAGATTTGGTTAGAGCACAGCTTTGCTTCAGGAGCTACACTGCATTCCCCACTTGGGGGTTTGCACCAGAGATGCTCTTTCAGGAGCCCACATTGTACACAGCTCAGCCCCACAGAGTGCACTGATTGGTCAACCAACCTTGGTTAAACGTGTATGGTTTTACACTCAACAAATAGGAGCAGCAGCACTGCACCACTTGTATCCACTGCACCACTTGTATCCACTGTCCATTCTGCTACTCACTCCTGTTCACCTCTGCCTTCAACTTCCTTTGTCCCTCACATATATTTGGTGGAGAGGCATAAAAGGCAAACACAGGAAGGATATGCAGGGTGAAAATGAAACCCATGTCCATACAGCAACTCAGAACTGATTGTGCAGACAAAGGCATGTGGATGGAGAGCCTGAGAACTTGCCATGAAAATTCAACAGCTCCAGCACAAGAGCAGCCTTATCCTTACTAAAAAGATAACAAAGATAACAGAAATGTTGTGTTGCTTGCTCATTGTTTAAATTAGTCACCACTTGTTAAAAGGTTCGATGACATTTTGAAAGGTTACACTAAAACCACAATGGACAGCAGGTATTTACCATATCAGAGCATGCACTTCCCACCATCTGACATACCCAGCAGAATTGGTGCAGGCATTTTTAAGGGACGTTTTATCCTTCATCCTTTTGACAACACTAAAAAAGCTCTTGAAATTCTTTATCTTTTCCTCTCCCTTGCTAAAGAAAATAATTCTGTAACTGAAGCGGCCTCTAAATGGTCTCTCTGGCACTGCCGTGCAGGTGCCATGCCTGTGTGTTGCCATTTCTGGTTGCTCACTGAAGTACAACTGCTGTTTAACACAGGAGTAACCTGGCCAGCGCAGCAGGAGCACTGCCAAATTTTCTCTCCTGTTGGCCAGCTGACAAGGTTAATGTGTCTCTTCCAAGAGAGTGAAGTAAATCTAAGCTCTGTACCTCCCAAACTCTTGGGGAGCGCCAGAATATGTCATTAGCTTCGTGGTCTAGCATGCAAGAAGTATGCATCACCTAATGACCAGTGCTGGGCAAGCAGTTGTGCTGGGGCTTGCCATTTAAACAAACCCTTCGTGATAGCCCCGCGTGCATGCGATAAATGGCATCGCTTTGGATTGTGCTGGCAATGCAACGCTGGCACGGGTAAAAGAGAAACACCGACGTGAGTGAGATGGGATTGAAATGTTGGGTAAGGTTCGTGATGTTTTTAATTGCAACTAGCAAAGGGGGGGAGATGAAGAGAAGGCAAGAAGAAAGGGCTAGCAGCAAGGAATTTCCAAAGTGTCTTCCTGCCCCAAGCAAAGCAGGAACTGGGAGGAGAGGCATGGAAGAGGAGCTGGGAACAATATGCTGAGAAAACACAGGGGCTTCCTCTCTCTGCAGGAGAAGACCCCACTCTATTGCAAAGTAAGTGCTTAGCAGTTGACTGCTTCTGAGCATGCATGCCTTCTCTCCCTGGCTGCGTTGCTAAGGGGGAAGGCGCACAAACCCACCGGGGATATATAGGTCCCTGGCAAACAAGAGGGCTCCAGACAGCAAACAAAGACTGATAGGTATTTATTCCTTAATTACAAAAAGCTTTTAAGGAACAGGCCACTGTAAATCCCGCCTGCTGAGGAAAAGGACCAAGATTTATGTGCACTGGGGCAAAGAGGAAATAAATATCTCTCTGGCTCCTGATCAATATTATGAGTGTTTTGCCAACCTAAAGGGTGTTTTATGAGCTGTAAGGATAGAAAGGGACCATTAATAATTAAATAAAGTCAACCTATTAAGCTTATTACTTCTTGCAAGTTAAACAACCTTGACAGATGAAGACCAGCCCTATGGGAAAGCCACACATAAGCCAACCCATGTCTTGTCTTGGACTCTGGACCAGGGTTCTCCAGACCAGCAGCATAGTAACCCAGCTTGGAAATGACATAATTCCTGTCTCAGCCAAGAAAGTTATCTGGCTGAGGACTGCGTTCAATCTGCTGTTATTCCTGCACATTTTTGTCCACCAGCGAGGAGAGACAAAGACAGACAATTCAGTGCCATAAAAATAGGGCAAATTTACCTCTCCTACTACTGAGCAACCAAACCAAAACATCAGCCTCAAAAGACACAAGTAGAGGTGGTTTCCCATCAGAAACATGCCCAAAGCCCTCTTCACTGCCAGGAAGCTGTTTTCTGAAGCCCACAGGTCAGGATTTTGTCCACCATTATCTCTACTACTATATTTTCCAATATCCCTTTCAGAGCTGTGTGTTTAAGAGGGAAAAAAAAAAAGCCTTACTGTGCATGACGGACAGAGATTGCTCATATGTGCAGAGCTCAGTGTGCTTCCCAAACTAATCACGTCTCACATGATACTTACCGGTATCATTGTAATTTCGGATTCAACTAAGCTTCTCTGCTTTCTTTGTCCTCTCTTCCGACAGCACACCTCTACTAGGGATCCAAAAAAGCTGCCATTCCTACACTTCCAGGTTAGCCTTCCAGCAAGGCCACAGAGTAACCAGGAGCACTTCCTTAGGTGTTCAGACACCTGCGGGATTTATTTCTGCACAACATTAATTACCAGCCTGACCAAGACACCAAAGTTTACTGACTTCAGGCTGTTTAGATAACTAGCCTGCAATTGTGGGCTGTGATATATCATGTAGCATTGCAGCAAGCCCATGTTTTCATTGCTCAACACTCAGTCTAACAATTTTAAAGGTATACTTGATAAAATACATCACACTTGAGGCGCACTCCATATGAAGTTAAACAAAAGCTATGTGACCTACAACGGCAGGGAATACTGCAGGTACTACGGAAAAGCTTATTAAGTTGAGAATAAAGACTGTAAGTGTGACAAGTGTAAGCCCTGCAAGCTGGTTAAATCTTTTCACAATACAAATCCAAGATTTTTCATTTTGTGCAACTACAGTCCCTAGGGATTTAACAAAAAACCTGAAGAATGCCACAAACTGTACTTTTCTACTAACCCCCAAAGACCATGATTTATTTAAAAATGGTATTGCCAGCCACATTTAGGAGGAATAAACGCCAGCACTGGTGAAATCTAAGACTTTTAAACAGTTATATTGGTGAAAACATAAAAAAAAAGGCACTGTGAACAGTGGAGTAAGATGGATTTCTGCTACGAAGTACAAAAGGAGACCTTAATGAAAATCTGGAATGTAACAGTCGTGAATGACTGCTCCCTTCCACCCAGTCTTTGCTGACCAACAGGAAAAGTACTGAGTTCACAATCCAATTCCTTTTTACCCATTGATGTACAATCACATAAACATCCCTGTGAAATTTAAACCAAAAAGTATCACTGTTCTGGCTACCAAAAAATTAAAAAGCCTAATAAGTGAATTATCAGTGTGTGGTTCTATAAACACACGTAGGCAGCTTCCTCTTCTTGAGTGGTCAATCTCAACAACTGGGCATACTACAAATACTACCTAAAATTAGCCAAAAGCTGCTGTAAAACAGTAGCATGGAGATGCTAAAACCAAGGACTATATTTGCTTCTTGCTTGTTTGCAGTAAAATATATATATATATATATGCAGAGAATATTAATTGCAAACATGTATCTAATGCATTTCATTATTCATGTGTAACCATACTTAACCTGATGTCTTAAGTGTATAAATCAAATTGCATTGTGCCAGTACCTAAACACAGACTGGAAATTTCAATTTACAATTTGATATGCAGTCACTCAGGTTAGAAGATTCCATTAATTTGCAATTTGCTAACACTAACTTCCTCCTATAGGAAGGCTACACTTAATGCAATAGTATTTTAAATATAGCTGAAGAAATCATTAAGAAAGGGGGTTGGGGGGGGAATGATGTAAAGGAAAAAGATGAAAATTCTATTTGCAATCAATTTTCACACAAAACACAGCAGTAGTTTTGAACAGAAAATGGAACTATAAATGAAGTTGGAGGAAATTATTTTGTGGAAATGAAGGCAGTCTGTTATCCTTGTTGTTCTTGTCCACAAATCCAGCTGTTTGCACCCCAAACCAGGCTTCTGCTTTCATATTCATATCAGAGGAAGCTCTTGTGCAGTATTCAAAGAGGAGGGAAGTGACATATAAATATTTCAATGCATAAATCTCAATAATCTGTGCCAGGTGAGAGACAGAGCGAGGTAGCCAAGTGAGGTTCCCACAGACCCTGAGTAATGTGGCATGTAACAGGGACGTACATCAGCGATGAGCTTTCCAGCGGCTCCTCTCGTGATGCGACTATCACAGTGCATTAAGGATACCATAACAGTCGCTGATGTGATCTGCTTTGGAACGTATCACATCATAAACAGATGAGAGAAGAGAAATGGAGCTTTTCCTCTGCTCGTAATGCTGTAAGGTGGAGAAGCAGCATAACTATGAGTGCACCAGTGCCTCATAAATAATGAGGGGCTGGGAGGAAAACCTCTAAGGTTTACCCAACAGGGTAAAAAGTTGCAGCGCGGACATTAAAAACACCTCAAATGACAGCTTGCTTATTAAGACACCTCAAATGAGAGCTTGCTTAGCACGCAAAGGAGGCTTCAGTGATCCAAAATGGAAGAGGAAAATCTCTTGTGGGCTGCAGAATGGGAACACAACTTTCACCCACGGATCAGGAACAGAGGACAGTCCAACTACAACGCTTAACAAAGACCTTTGAAAATTTCCTTGATAGTTTTGATTCTTCGTTGCCAGTAACTCCTATAATTTGTCTTACAAGGAACAAACAAAAGCCCTTTCATGGAGCTTTACTATTGTCTTAATTCCAACAGAAGCACTAAGATGATACTCTTTGGAGTATTTGGAGAAAAAGAATCCAAACATTACATTGAATTTATGTAAGACATAAAAGTAAAAGCACAAGTAATAAACATTGTATTTGAGCACAGACTGTGAAGAAAAACACATTTGGAGCAGCAAGCAAATAAAAATGAAAATCTTGCTTCATACATGTCAGTAGTAGAAGGCAGGTAGGCATCTTTGCAGCTGAAGAGGGCTGGGAAGTAGCTGGACCATCCCCATGGGAAGCACTTCCATGACTCACACTCTTCAGAGGCTACAGGGATCTCTCTGCTGCCCAAATCTTCCCTAGTTACTTGGAGCTCTTCCTTCACATTCCAACATCTCCTTATTGACAACTCCAATATACCCCACACCTTCCTCTTCCTCTCTGACACATTATCTCCTCTCCTCCTACACACACTTGGCTGTTTCAACACACCATCTCTGATGGTTATTTCTTCAGCTGTTTGGCCATCTCTTACACCTCGCTGGTGCTAAGGAGTATGGAAATCATTAATGTCACCGAGGTTTTTTGCCTTTTTTCAACAATGACTTTTATTTAGTAAAAATGATGCCTGTCTTGGCAAGTTAGATCTCCCTCCTAAGTTATTCTCTCCATTCAGCAAGTGATGAGGCTTCCCTCTATCTCTGTTTCAGTGGGCTGCAGGTGTTGGATGTCTTTCTAAAACCACAAACCACAATTAGTTAAAAAACAGTTGCTGGCAGATTAGCTCACATTTCTGAAAAAGCAAAGGAGCTAAAGAGAAAAGAAAGACTTGAGAAAACTTCAGGAGTTACTACTCACAGCAACCCACGAGGTTTCCACTGTACCTAAGGAAAGAAACTCCAGTGGTGAGTTTTTTGTTTGCATATTTTCAACAATGGGACACACAACACTGAAGTTGCCCAAGTGTATCCCAAAATGTGAGGTTAGAAATGGACTCAGCTTTCAAAAGACACTCAAAAGACTCAAGTACTGCTGAGGCATTTCTAATTGCACCCCTCTGCCTATTAATCACTTGCAAACCTTCAGGCCTTTATGACTTAGAAGCCATCCTGTTGGTGTTTAACATTGGGAAATGCACATAAAACCTGACAGCGAAGAAAATCCACACTGGAGACACCTGACAAAAGTGACAGCAAGTTCCACTCTGAGAGCACCTCCAGAGAGAGGTGTGCAGAGATTTTAATAGCTGTATGCCAGAATCAAACCCAGAATTAAAGAATTTAAGCCTCTCACCCAAGTGCTCTCAGTGCATAAGTACCCTCCTCTCTTTCAGCTGCTTCCCTGAAAATTCCTCTTCAGGACACATTTGGAAATGATTAAAAAAAGATAAAATATCCCTAATCTGTTACCAATTAGCAGAAACATGTGAATATTATTTTCTAATTTGTGACTCAATCTTAAAAGCAAAGCCACAGAAATAATTACATTGGCTCCTGAATATTTCTATTGTGCTCCTGAAAAAACACCCCAATAATAGTTACGTCCTCTTCTGCCAGATATGACCCAGGACTGAATGTATCAATAAGTACATCAATGCCCTGAATGCAAACTGCCAAAAAATAGTAATTTCTGCTTTGTGGCAGCTGCAGTCTGAGGGCTGCCAAACTGATTAGTTACCTCATAACGGTCTTTGTGCAACTTGGGTTTGCTGCAAGGAGGTGAGGAAGAACGAGCCAAAGAGAAGGTGAACGGTAAACATTTGATGCTCAAGTTGTCCACTGTAAAAGTGACTGATTTCCAGCAAGCTGTTGATGTACAAGCTTTAAGCAAGGATTTAAAAGACCAGTGATGTAGGCAGGCTTCTTTTTAAAACCCACATGTCGCGTGACTTGAGTGACTAACTCCTGAAAATTGGTAATTTCCTGGTGGTTAGCAGGAGAAGCTCTGCCAATGGGAAAGCAGAAGCTGCTAATAAATTGATAGTGCGTTATATGCCAATTAGACCCCTTCAGTCCTTCAAGAGGCAGCACCACCAATCAGGTTATCATTCCACAAACGTCTAGTCTTTAGAGCCGATCTCATCGCAAATCAGTTCCTGCATTTAAAGTGCAGTTCTCATTAGTGTTACCTGGGAATGCACTTGTGGAACAAGGCAAGTGGGTATTTTTCTTCTCCCCTCTAAGCGCTGCTCCCCAAGGCCTTGTGCGTAGCTATTTACTTCTTGTGCACAGTCACGTCGGAACTTCAAATGGTAAATAACCATTCTGAATGCCACATTAATTCTGCATCGAACCAGATTTATTACACACGTCATACCTGGAAGTTTCACCGTCACTCACAAGCCAGCCATGAATCTCTTGGTTCAATTACATCCTTTTGTCTGACCATGCACCATGCAAGATTCTATCAGCATCGTCACTCAGAGCAGATCCCTCAGCTTCCCACCTCATGACATCCACAAGTGCTAAGACACCTGACATCGCTTATTTGGACATTCAGAAAAAGGAAAAATACAGAAGCAGAGAGAAATACACTTTGCATCATTTATCATCTTTGGTATAGTATGGATCTGCTTTAAATCTCTGGTCAGGCCACACCTTGAGTACTGTGTCCAGTTCTGGGCTCCCAATTCAAGAGAGATGTTGAGGTGCTGGAACGTGTCCAGAGAAGGGCAACGAAGCTGGTGAAAGGCCTGGAACACAAACCCTGTGAGGAGAGGCTGAGGGAGCTGGGGTTGTTTAGCCTGGAGAAGAGGAGGCTCAGGGGGGACCTCATTGCTGTCTACAACCATCTGAAGGGAGGTTGCAGCCAGGTGGGGATTGGTCTCTTCTGTCAGGCAACCAGCAACAGAACAAGGGGACACAGTCTCAAGTCGTGCTGGGAGAAGTATAGGCTGGATGTTAGGAGGAAGTTCTTGCTAGAGAGAGTGATTGGCATTGGAATGGGCTGCCCAGGGAGGTGGTGGAGTCACCGTCCCTGGAAGTGTTCAAGAAAAGACTGGATGAGGCATTTAGTGCCATGGTCTAGATGATTGGACAGGGCTGGGTGCTAGGTTGGACTGGATGATCTTGAAGGTCTCTTTCAACCTGGTTGATTCTATGATTCTAAATCTCTGGTCTCAGCTTAAATCACATCTTGTTGCTCATAGACTATGCAAGCAACAACGTGGTTTGGATGCTTTGCAAAGCAAGTTTGCCTTCATTTTTTATTGAACAAGGCTAAAAGAGACTTCAGTTTCAGCTTTGTACCCTGTGACAGTGCAAGGATGCCTCCTGCTCAAGAACACAAGTCAACTTGAGTCATGACTAACGCATTTTTTCTTTTCTTTTGCCTCTCAAACTAGGTTCAGACCTTGGAGAAGCGTACACAGAAATATGATCCAAGCTGAGATGGCCTCTGCATATTTTGGCTTCTACTGTAGCCAGGTGGGGGTTGGTCTCTTCTCCCAGGCAACCAGCAATAGAACAAGGGGACACAGTCTCAAATTGTGCCGGGGGAACAATTATAGGCTGGATGTTAGGAGGAAGTTCTTCACAGGGAGAGTGATTTGTCATTGGAATGGGCTGCCCAGGGAGGTGGTGAAGTTGCTGTCCTTTGAGGTGTTCAAGAAAAGTCTGGATGAGACACTTAGTGCCATGGTCTAGTTGATTGGATAGAGCTGGGTGATAGGTTGGACTTGATGATCTTGAAGGTCGCTTCCAACCTGGTTGATTCTATGATACAAAATTACTTCAGATTTTTTCTGACTGATCTAAAAGTTCAGTGTTTTAGGAGCTGCCACAGCATGAAAATGAATAGCAGACAAATAGCACACGATTGTGCCTCTGAGCACTAAGAGATGTTCCTATGAGGACTCAGGAAAAGGGCCTCAGAATTTCCCAAGTCTGTGACAAGAACGGACTGCTACAGCCATTCATGGTTCTTTGTCCTCCTCCCCCATTGGGATGCCCAAGAGCATCCGGACATGGTAGACAGTGCTGGAAGCTCACTCACTGCACCTCTTCAACAGACGTAACCTCCATGTTATGTGGATACAAGGAGCAATAACTGTCCAGTATAAGAATTACCAATGCAACCTTCATTTCCCTGCTCCCTCTCCTGTGCAGCCAGGTAAGGTCACGTCAGGACTGAATTTTAGTTGCCAAACTGCCCCTGCCCCTACTCATTTTACATCTTGTGGAGACTCTTCACAACCCCCAACGTGTTACGAAGTGCAGAGTGCGATGCCTCAAGCCTTGGGCTGTCACCTGCATCTTATTTCTACTTAACCTCCTAAATAACATTGGAATTCACTTTGTCCCCTGATGGGCGCTGTAATGAGAACCACCTGTCAATCACAGCTCCATTAGCCTGGACAGACTTTCACTTCCTGAAACAATTTATTAGATTCCCAGAAGCGAATGGAACTTCTTCCTTTTGAGCTGGGTTTTTTGGGGGAGCTATTCAGCGGGAGCGGGTCTCCCTTCTGTTCCTGCTGAGCGGGCTTTGTTTACCCTGTTTGCTCATGAAAACGGTTTCCTGAGTTGACCCACCTCTTCTTGTCCTGGGCAGGCCGACTGTTTGCCAAAAACTTCTTTGGACTGCTCAGTTGACCGGCGCTATACAAAACCCACCAGCTGTTTCTAGCCACTGGGGCAGGGGAAAAAGCCAATCAGACTGTTAACCCCTTCCTAACAAAAGCCCTCTGCAGAAAGAGGTCTGTTTGGGTTGGGTGGTAGTTTGCACGCGGAGAACTAGAGGAGTGCGAGCCTGTCATTCTTACAGCAAATGAGTATAGAATGTACAGAATGTATAGAATCAATCAAGTTGGAAGAGACCTCCAAGATCATCCAGTCCAACCTATCACCCAGCCCTATCCAGTCAACTAGACCATGGCACTAAGTGCCTCATCCAGGCTTTTCCTGAACACCTCCAGGCACGGTGACTCCACCCCCTCCCTGGGCAGCCCATTCCAATGCCAATCACTCTCTCTAGCAAGAACTTCCTCCTAACATCCAGCCTATACTTCCTCCGGCACAACTTCAGGCTGTGTTCCCTTGTCCTGTTGCTGGTTGCCTGGGAGAAGAGACCAACCCCCACCTGGCTACAACCTCCCTTCAAGTAGTTGTAGACAGCAATGAGGTCCCCCCTGAGCCTCCTCTTCTCCAGGCTAAACAACCCCAGCTCCCTCAGCCTCTCCTCACAGGGCTGTGCTCTAGGCCTCTCACCAGCTTTGTCGCCCTTCTCTGGACACGTTCCAGCATCTCAACATCTCTCTTGAATTGAGGAGCCCAGAACTGGACACAGTACTCAAGGTGTAGCCTGACCAGTGTTGAGTACATGGGAAGAATAACCTCCCTCGTCCTACTGGCCACACTGTTCCTGATACAGGCCAGGATGCCATTGGCCCTCTTGGCCACCTGGGCACACTGAGGTAGGACTCTGAGGTAGCTCCTTCTTTCTTAGGAAAGAAATATCTGCTCTCATTTAGCGTGAAAACTAAATATAATTTTGTCTTCCTCTGCCTTTCTCTTGGTTACACTCAAATTGCAGCTCAAAGAAAAATCTTACTAATAGAGGCTAAAAGCACTTTGGTTGAAACATTATCTTTAAAGGAGTATTTTCATTTCCCTGAATGTGCGCAGTCCTTATGAGGTTCATTTGCAATGTGCCTCTCTGTTTTGATGAGATAATAAAATGTATTTTATTTAAAAATGTTTCCATTTCCCCCCCCAAGGGAATTTAAATGGTCAGTTAATCTTTCTGCTTCGGAACAACCCACTGAGTAAATAAAAGATGGCTCAAGATTATATAAACCACTATTTTTTTTTTCATTCTAACACTGGTTTTGAAGACTAAAAATCCAACTGTACCTGAGCTTTGGCTGTATGCCCTTTTAGTATAAATCAGTTTAACTTTTAGCCTGGGAAATTAAAAAAAATGGAAACAAGATGATAGTTATCTCTACCCTTCTGTGATTCTCAAGTCAATAGTAAATGGGGGGACTCGTTAGTGCCATAGTGATCCAATCAGGGTGAAATTATGCAGTCATGTAAGAAATAATATCTATTAGGCTAATTTAATCAGCGAATACTTTACAGATGAATTAGAATGCAGAATCCAATTATTTCAAACATTTGGACTGTCAGCCGCTGTGTTTCTGAAGCAGTGGAAGGGGAGAAAAGGAAGGTTTAAAGATCCTCTTCAAGCAAGGTTGGCTGGGTTGTATTTATAGCAAGAGAGCTTCTAACAGCAGAAACCTGACAACTACAATCAACACCTTCCGCAGCTCAGAGGGCTTGTGCCCAGGCGCCTCGAATCTAACCCTTCTCCTGGCTCCTGGGGCACCTTCCTCTGGGATATTGGTATGGACAGCTTGATTTGCTGTTTGCAGTGGTTGATAATTACTGTCTTAAGTCTTGATGATTTCCCCTTGCCAGTCACCCCTTTAAAAGGAGGCTTACGCTCTAATTACAATGGGTCTTTTTTCTTTCCATTGTGAAGAGATGATGTTTCCCTGGATTGGTGCAAAATACCCTGGCACTGCCAAGCTCCGTTGGTTGCACGCAGTTATTTACTCCCTGTGAAAACAAAGAGCTTGCTTTACAATGCCAAGCAAAGGGAAATGTTGTACACTTAATTACTACTAGAAGGGGAAATTAGTTTAAAATCCAGCTTGACTCAAATCAGAGAGGACAGAAGATCTGAAGGCTGTGTGTACACACAAATCATAACCTTCATCCAGTGCGACTCAGATTCTACTTTGCTGATGCTTTGTCAGATCACAAGAGGATCGTAATACTCCCCAGAAGACTGTCATTCATTCACCAAGGAGACTTTTGTATTTGCCATAGAATAAAGGCAAAGGAAATCCCACGATTAAGGCCTCTCCATAGAGAATTTTCTGAACCACTGGAACTGGTATTTCATAGAGACACAGCAGCCACCCTCAAGCTGAGAAGTCATCTTTCACAGTTTAAGGTGGAGTCAAGTTCCCTAGGACTTCTCAAGAACTAGTGAAACACTTTACACATGTCTACACCAGCCAGTTTCATCACATGAGGCCTGCACATTGCATTTACTCTCAGAGCAGTTATTACAAGAACTGAGGATGGCAAATGAGTTTTTGCTCAATCTACAGGATAAAAAGAGTCTTCTCTTCTCTTTCTGTTCCTCTGGACAGAGGAATTGAGTGCACCCTCAGTAAGTTTGCAGATGACACCAAGCTGTGTGGCACAGCTGACTTGCTGGAGGGCAGGGATGCCATCCAGAGGGACCTGGACAGGCTGGAGAGGTGGGCCCAGGCCAACCTCATGACGTTTAACAAGGCCAAGTGTAAGGTCCTGCACCTGGGTCGGTGCAATCCCAGGCACAGAT
>WAAF01014962.1:0-19707 GCA_013400475.1 Tricholaema leucomelas | reverse complement strand
TGAGGAGTGTGAGCCTGCTGCTATAAGAGGGCAATGGAGCAAGAGGTCTGGAGGGGGAAATGTGAGAAGCAGAGCAGTGGGGAAGGAAGAGGCACTACAGGCTTGGAGTCAAACTTAGGACAGAGACAGGAGGAGAGTTGCTGGACTCCTTGTTCTGTGATGCTTTGGGGCTTATCATGCAGTGCAGGCATCTGCCAAGCGAGGACCCTTTTAAGATTATTTCGTGCTAGCCCACTCAAGCTAGAAGCCTGTCTGCACTGGTGGATAAGCCTTTCCTAGAGCTGTGGGGCAGGGGATGTGGCAATAGCATGTTGCATGTGACCTGTCCTGAAAGCTCAGGTCAGACACAGTGGTTTTTGACCCAGTGTAAGCTGGCTGAACAAGAGCAGGTCCCCTGAACTGCAGTATCCTGTGATGAAGGTGATGTCTGCTGTCCAACATGAACCTTTATAAGGTGTGAGTGAGTATGTGCTGATGGAACATCTTTAAATCCTAGTTTAAGTCTGAATACACTCTGCAGAAGGCAGGCCTAAGCTCAGGGTGATCTGTCTAGAAGTCTGTGCCCATGCATGCTTCCCAGTGCAGCGTGTACTGCAGGATGCATAACACAGGTCCTGTGCCTGGGTCACAAGAACCCCAGACCTGAGGATGTGTGATTGGAAAGCTGCAGCTTGGAGAGGGACCTGGGTGTGTTGGTTGTCACTCACTGAGCATGAGGCAGCAGTGCCCAGGTGGCCAACAAGGCCAATGTCATCCTGGCTTGGGTTAGAACCAGGGTGGGCGGCAGGGACAGGAGGGGATCATCCCCCTGTGCTCAGTGCTGGGGAGGCCACAGCTCGAGTGCTGTGTTTATGTCCAGGCCCCTCACTGCAGGAAGGACACTGAAGGGCTGCAGCCTGTCCAGAGCAGAGTAGCGAGGCTGGAAAAGGGCCTGGAGCAGCTGGGGGGCTGAGGGAGCTGGAGGTGTGCAGGTGGAGAAGAGGAGGCTGAGGGCAGAGCTCCTTGCTCTCTGCAGCTGCCTGCAGGAAGGTTGGAGTGAGGAGGGAGCAGCCTCTGCTCCTTGGGGGCAAGGGACAGGAGCAGAGGAATTGGCTCCAAGTTGCCCCAGGGGAGGCTCAGGCTGGAGCTCAGGCAATATTTGTGCTCTGGAAGGGTTCTCAAACCCATCCCTGGGGGTGTTCCAGCAGCCTGTGGAGCTGGTGCTTAGGGACATGGTTTAGTGTTGAACCTTCAGTGCTAGTTGGAGGGCTGGACTGGATGAGCTTGGAGATGTCTCCTGTCTGGATGTTTTCTGTCATTCTGTGGTCTCTCCCTCTGCTCCTGAGGCTTGTGCAGGCTTAGTGTCTAGTGCAGGTGTCTGTGTGATGGCTAGATGCTGCTGTTGACTCACCGTGCTCTGGTCTGTGTTGCAGCTCCGCTGCAGGGATGTGCGAGGCGGCGCTGGTGGCCCCGGAGCTGTGCTGCCTGCAGCCCTGTGCGGAGCCCTCCCACCCCTTCTGCCGCACGGAGCGTTGGGGGCGGCTACGCAGGGCCGTGCGCAGGTTGGAGTTCTGGGAAAGCTTCAGCGCAGAGCTGATAGCCACCGGCTTCTTCTCCAAGGTGTACAAGGTAAAGTGACTCGCAGGCAGCCCTGGACCTGCGCGGTAGCGGCCGAGTGGCTGCTGAGGCTGTGCAGATGGTGCCTTGCCTGAGGAATCTAACCCAAGTTTATTTCCTTGTTTTCCTCCCACCCACCTCACTCTGGGGGGTTGGATGCGGTGAGGGAGGAGAGGACATCCTCCTCCGTGCATATCTCCCCTTCTGTGGTGAAAAAGGAGGTGGAAGGACCTGACCAGTGAGAGCTCATTGAGACTGTGGTCTAGTCCTGCATGTCAGGGGGCTGAGCTGGGTGTGAGCTGAGCTGAGCTGAGCTGAGGGTGCTTGCTACAGGTTTTGTGCAACATCTATGGAGAAAAAGAATGTAAAATACCTGACACCTGCACCCCGTGGAGCTGCCAGCACTCCTTTGGGTTACAGTGATGCTGGGGAGGAGCAGGGGACCAGGGGTAGGGTCAGTGCTGCTTGTCTGGGTGAGTGGGTGGGCCCCTGCAGCCCTCAGTAGTCACCGCTTCATGAGCATGCAGCCAAAGGAGGTGCTTCATGATTGGCAATGAGACTCAGCCTTCCTCTCTCAGAGCAAATGCCACATTGTTCTGCAGTGTGGCCAGGGTTGCCCACTTTGTCTCCCCTTGTAGCAGCACTCCAGGCTGGGGTTGCTGGCATGGGTCTTGCTTGTTGGGATGTGACACAGATCCAGTGGAAACAAACTGGGCCTGACTCTACCAATGGCTTCAGCTGTTCAGCTTGACCAGTCCCATGACACCACGGGCACAGGTTTCTTCTGGGCCAGCATAAGATGATTCAGCTAGAAGAGTGCTGTGGCATATCCTGGGTGAGATCCCTGGCTGGCGTAAGCATGTCTTCAGTTGAAACCAATGGAGCCAGGCAGGATCTGGCCATGGAGTTGCAGAAAATACGGAAGTTGGATAGATAACCACAGATTGCCTCTCAAGGCCCTGTCTCCTGTACTGCACCTGAACTTGGTGCTGAGATAAAGCTTTTGAGTGGCTAGGTCCAGGAACAGTGTAATAAAGCTGTTCAAAGGTCATCTCCAAACACAGGTCCCTGGCAGCTTTCTGCAGAATGAAGCAGTATGTGACTAGTCCCTCTCCCAACCACAGCCTCCCTCTAGCAGCTGTTTCCCCACCTCCACAACACTGTTGCCATCAGTTTCTCTTCCTCCATCTAGCAGATTTTCATAGTAACAGTTGCTGTTTCCTTCTGCATGACATTTTCTTCCTGTCCTGTCAGTGAATGAAATTTCAGCAGTAGGATGGAAGCAAAATGAAACAACTGCTTGAAGGAGAGACAGGAAAGGAAATGTAAAAAACATGCAGTTTTGGAGTGTAATGCAGTGGGTCAAAGAGAAGCCCTGTGTGGGGACTCAAGCATGACCGTAGCCAACTGCTCTGACTCGTTGGTCAGCCAGGCCTGTGTGGACTCAGGCTTGAACAGCAGCACTCCTCCTGTGGAGCATCACTGGGGATGGTCCTTTGAAGCCCTTGCCAGCAGACGCTGACCTCCCGACAGCAAGGACAGAGACTCTCCAAAGTGCTGTGCTGGCTGCCTCTGTGTTTGCCATCCTTTGTCCCTCCTTCAAGCCCATTCTCAGGAGCTGTTAACATGTGGCTTGGCTGAGGAAGGAGGATTCTTTTGGCTCTGCTTGGTGAGTCAGACTCAAGAGGTCTGGCACAGCCTTCTGCTCTGTGGGTGAATCTGTCGTGATTTTTTTTAGAGAGAGCCAGCAGAATGAAGCTCAAATGGAACTGGAGAAAAGCCAGACATTTATTTGGAGGGAGAAGTACAGAGAAGACATTACAAAGCAGAGACATCAGCCATGACAATGCCCAACCCAAAACTAAATCTATAATCCTCCCCCCCAATGCCTCTGCCATCCAGGAGGCATAAACGCAAGCCCCTGGAGGCCCCGAAGCAGGCCTGCTCCTTAGGTGTTTGCCCCAAGGAGAGCGTCGCTGCCCAACTCAGGGCTGAAGGAGGAGCAAAGGAGGAGCTGGCCTCACCCTGAGTTTGTAAAGAGAGCAGAATTATGGCATTTCTAGTCCCTGGAGGAGTTTTTAACCCTATAGTTCTCAACCTTGGGACAGCATTGCGTGACCTAGGCAGAAGGTTACTTCTCTCCCTTTGCCTTAGTGTTCTGATGTGTTCTGAGGAGCTATTCAAGTGTGAGTTTCTCTCAAGGAAAGCTGCTTTCATTGGCAGCTCTCAAACACAGGGGCCTGAGATGCTTAAAAGCAGAAATGTAGTATTACCTCCTCTTTTTCTGAGGCTGCTTTAAAGCATTAAGGGAGCCTCTGAGCAACCTCTTTTCTTGTTGACCTCCGGAAAGCTTCACCCACGTAGGGAAGCACAGTCTCACTCCCCTGGCTTTATGCAGCTTGACGGTGCCAGATTTTCACCTCTCTCTGCACTCAAGGCTGACACCAGACCTTCCATCGCTTGTTAGTGTGAACTGAGAACACCTTGGAGGCCTCGCTGCACTTCCCAGGTTCTCACACCCAGCCAGGACAAAACCAGACATTTCGCATGACTCAAAGTGACCCAAGGACTGCTTCAGCTTGGCCAGACCAAAGCCTTAGAGCCTGTGGTTTTAGAAGAGGTCTTCTGGGCCCGTTACCTTTGCCCATCTCTCACACGACTGTTTTTGGTGTATGAGTGTATCCTTGCTTTTCAGTCATTTCTTCTCCAAACCAGGCTGGAGTTTTCCTTGCCTTGGCGACAGGAAGCTCAACAACTCCACTGGCCTGGCCAGTGAACTCTGCTGGTGTCCATCTGGGACATGCAACCTCACCTGGAAGCTGAATGTAGCTCAATGTGTCTGTCAGAGTTTGTGCAGAGCTAATAGGTCTCAATGAAACTCAGGATTAGCTCTCCTGAAAGATTTTCATATTCCAGCTGCTCCATGTGCTGTGCTGGGCATGAGGGCACTCACAAGCTTTGGGCTAAGATGACTGCTGGCATCTCTTACCTGTACACCTGTGCATTTACAGTTGATGATCAGTGACCCACAAGCTGTGGTGATGAAATCACATCAGGTGAAGGTGTCAGAGCCTCGGCTTCCATATGGCCTGCATAGTTATTGCAGTGATGACATAGACTCTCAGGTTGCTTTTCTTGAGAAAGGGAGCAGCAGTTCCTTTTGCTTCCAAGACAGTTGGTTTTGTGACCCTGATGATGCTGAGCCTTTCTCTCCTTCTAGCCCAGCTAGGTCTTACATGCAGCTCTTTGTTCCCCCCACCTGTTCTGGTAATCCTATCCATAAAGTGGTCATCACATAGAGCAGTGGGTGACACTTTGGGACTCAGAGTGCTGCTCTCAAGCCAGCTCATGGTGTGTCTAGACTATTTTTTTTTCTCTTACACCAACCAAACAAAACTCCATAGCCCTCAACATGAGAGAAAAATGAACATGTGACTGGATTCTCTACTAGCCTTGGAGGGAGCTATGAGGCCTCAGTATGAGCCACACCTGACACATGAGCCTCTTTGAGGACTGAAATGTTGAAGTACCACGGTGCTCTGTGATGTGGCAGGAAAACTGCTGTTTGGATTCCCAGCCCAGGTGACGTCAACTGCAGAGTAGGGGCCCTGGGTGGTCCTGCCGTGGCTGAGAGCCAGGGGACCGCTGCGTATCCTGCAGCCTGCAGGAGCTCCTGCATTCAGTACTGCCCAGCCCTGGTTTCACCAGGGTGACAGCAGATTTCCCCCTGGGAAGGGATGCTGCTGCCCAAAGGTGCTGGCAGACCTCTGCAAGCTAAGAGGTGTCCTGCTCCAACCTTGACTCCAGGTGACCCAGACTGCTGCATGTAAAGTGATGGTGGTGAAGATCTACAAGAACGATGTGGACCAGGAGGTGATTGTGCGTGAGATCAGCCTGCTGCAGAAGCTGTCCCACCCCAACATTGTCAGGTGGGCACATCCTCCAGCTATGAGCAGCGGACACTGGCAGATGCTGGCGCTGGCTTAGTGTCCCTAAGGCAGTTCTGCTGTGAGGGATTGAGCTGAACCTCAGTATCTTGTCTTTGTGTGTGTTGTTCTGTTCAGGTACCTTGGCATATGTGTGAAGGATGAGAAGCTGTACCCCATTCTGGAGGTAAAGGCTTCTTGCTTGTAAGTGTGCTTTGGGCAGGCAAAGGCCTTGTGGCTCTTTGGCAGGAACGATGGCAGATACTCTGGGCCACAAACCTCTGCCTCTCTTACTCCTGTGTCTGTGAATGGCTCTGGACTAGCAAAGCTGCTTTGCAGGGGCTTTCATCCTTTCTGCCCCACAGCAGGTCTCAGAGCTATGAGATACAGGCAGGATAGCTAAAATGTGATTCACTTTGGCTTGATATCACCAAAGGGCCAGAAGGAGCTGTCTGGTGGGGAGAAGAGGAGCTAGGGATGGAGGGCACAAGTGGAAAGTAAAGCAGACAGAGTGGCAGGACCTCCAGGCTGTCTCTGTGATGGTGTTGTGGTCTAATGTGAAAGCCTGGGCTGGCCCTGGGGAGTTCTCACTTTGAGTCTGTGCTGTTGGTGGCAAAAAAAAACCCTCAGTGAGCCCTTGCCAGGCTGGTACAGCTGTCCTTGCAGTGGGGCCCAGGGACCAGCAGTGACTTGCTGTGCCATGGAGGGTATTTGCACTGCCACTCACAGGGATCCCTTCCTGCCATGGCATTTCCAATCTCCATCCCAAAGGAGAGGCTCCTGGGTTGGTGAGGGAGGGTTCTGCATGCAGGAAGCTCCAGGACAGTTCCTCTGATCAGGACATGGCTGGTCACACCTCCACCTGCTTTTTGTCTCTGTTGACAGTATGTGAATGGGGGTTGTCTGGAGCAGCTCCTGGCCAGCAAAGACATTGCTTTGATGTGGAAGGAAAAAGTGGACTTAGCTTCTGACATCACCAGGGGCATGATCTACCTGCACTCCAAGAACATCTACCACCGAGACCTCAACTCCAAGGTATGCAGCTGGAACGGGGACATCACTCCTAGACTGCTGAAGAAAACTCTGTTAGAGGACTGTTAGGGACCCACTAGGGTTGTAACCAGAAATCCTCTGACCTTCTGCTGCTCCTCTGCTCCATGCTGTTGCCTCTGGCAGGTGAGGAAGCTTTATTGATCAAGCTCATCATTGCTTTGCGTTGATCACTTGCCAAGCAGGAGCCCCAGGCAAATAAAACAACCTTGCACCTCCTGCTGTTGCCATCGGAAAAGAAAGCAGAGGAAAGGGTGTGCAGCAGTGCACAGGGGTGTGATGCACTTGCAAGGGAAGCTCTGCCAGGTTTAGAGGTTTCCTTTCCTGCTCATGGTGAGTAGGACGCTGTTGCTAACAGGAGCTGGGCGTGGCCTCTGGGAGCAAGTGCCAAGCGAGGTGGTCCCTGTCTGTGTGCAGAGCACCAGCAGAGATCAGGAGATGCCTCCTCAGTCAGTACAGGGAAGTTGTTCTTCCTTGAGCCACAGAGTCCAGGTCACCAATTTTAGGATGGTCACCTCCACAGATTTCACATCTTGGCATCATGCCAGCTGTGAAGACTGGCATCTGGAGAGGTACTCTGTGTGTAATGCAGAAGCACATCATGTTCCTGCTGTAGTAACCCTCTGTCTGGGGAACTGCTCTTTTGTCTTGGCTCATGCTCCTTGGTGGCAGCAGGGACAGGCCTGGGGCTTTGCCCTTTCCAGGTCTATCCATGGAGACAGGCTTTGATTTGGCTCTTCCCCTGCCAGTGGTACGGCATGGTGGAGTGGTGCCTGGCTGGTCTGTCTTGGGCAAAACCATCCAAACCTCAGGTGGATCTGCAGTGTGCCTATGGTAGCACAGGGAATGTGGGCTGAGGGGCTGGCCACTGGCCTGGTCCTTATCTGTGCCAGCTGGCACTACAGGCTGGCTTGGTGAGCCATGGAAATGGAGCCTGCCAGTCTCTGCAGATGGTGCTGCACAGGCAGTGCCCCTTGCGTCCACCTCTGTTGGTGCTCTGTAAGCCTGTTAAGAGAAACTTGAAATGTTGCTGGATGTTGGCAGTCAGGAAGGCAGTGGAGTGGTGCACTCCTGAGAGACAGCAGCAGAGCAGTGAAGCTCACCTGTGTAACCCAGGCTGCTTGCCTGGCTCAGTCACCCACTGCTGCAAACCGCAGGCCGGACCAGGGCAGAAGCCTGTCTCGCCCTGCCTGCAGGGGTGGTGCTGCTGTGCTCTGAGACAGGTGAAATGTCATTTTCTGTTGGCTGCTGACTGAGCTCAGGAGCTTGCCAGACTTGCCTGTGGAAAGGGCCAGAAGCCTCTGCCTGTCAGTTCTGTCTCCCTGCAGTTCTTCAGTGCTGACAGAGGTTAGTCCTTTCCCAGGGCATCCTAGGAAATGTGCAGTGCTGTTGGCAGAAGGTTTAGGGGAGAAGTGTGGATGTGCTCACTTGAGATCTAGTTGTTAGTGAGAGCCTTCTGGAGAAGACTTCTGCTGGTTCCCTTGGAGCAGATGCCAAGGAGGAAATCCTGGACTGCTGAATGGACTGAAAGAGCTGGGCCTTGGGAAACCCTAGGGCAGGGGTCCTCAAACTACGGCCCACAGGCTGGATATGGCCCCCCAGGGTCCTCAGTCTGGCCCACCGGTATTTACAGAACCCTCTCGATGGGAGCTGGGGGGAAACCAAGCAGCCACTTCCTGCCACTTAATCCACTTGCTGGCCTCTGCAGCCCCCAGGCACCCGCTGGGACTGGGCTGGAACCAAACTATAGTCCGGCCCCCGGCAGTGTCTGAGGGACAGTGAACCAGCCCCCTGCTTAAAAAGTTTGAGGACCCCTGCCCTAGGGTAACTGTATAGGAATTCCTGCAGAAAGCCCTCTTGGTGACATGTGGCTGTGAGCAGTGAGGGTTGTGGCTGCGATCCTGCCTGCCTCTGGCTGAACCATGGGCAAGGTCAACATGCCCATGTCAAGGCCTCTTCCAGACAGAAGGTTGTGGATTACATCATCTTCTTTAGAGGACTTTCCCTGGCTTCAGATGCAATTGGTGCAGCCCTTATCTGTCCTGTGTGTCCCATCTGTGCTGTCCAGGAGCCCCCTGGCTAGGGGAGGGCTGAGGGCTACCAGAGTGCTGCCTGCTGCAGAGTGCAGGTCCTGCTATGCCGGAGGGCTGATGCTGTGCCCTGTGGACTCCTTTCAGAACTGCCTTGTTCGAGTGACGCCACAGGGCCACGAGGCCTTGGTGACTGACTTTGGGCTGGCCAGAGAGGTGGTGGAGCTGCCTGTGAAGGATGTGGAGAGGAAGCTGTCTCTGGTGGGCTCTGCTTTCTGGATGGCTCCTGAGATGCTGCGGGGGGAGCCCTATGACCGGAAGGTATGGCTGGCACTGCTCCCAGCTGGGCGTGGAGATGTCTCCTCTGCTTGCTGCTGACATCTCCCAAAGGCAGAAGCCCTTCCCTCCTTTTTGGGGGAAACATTGGTTTGCTACCTAGACCATTGCTCTGCTCTGCAGCGTGGAAGTTCCTTCTGTGGTCTTGTTAAGTTCCACTTCTAGGGGAGTGAGTTGGTGCTGTGCACAAACACAGTGGAACCACTCAGAGGAGGGTGCTTGATGAGCTCCTTAGAGAGGCTGGAGCTGCTGCCAGAGCTGTTGTAGCAGTGCCAGACAGACTAAGAGCAGAGGGCCTGGCTTACTGAGCCTGAGGCTGTCCTCTGCGGGGATTGTGCTGTTTCTGCATGGGTTCAGGAGCCCAGAGCAAGGTTAGGAAGTTGCTGCCTCCATCTCCCATAGGCTTTTTTGAAGGACCTTGTGGTGGATATTCCCTGTCCCATGCCCTGCTCATGCCCTGTCCCACCTCCTGCTCTCCCACCTCTCTTGCAGGTAGATGTGTTCTCCTTTGGCATTGTTCTGTGTGAAATTCTGGGCAGGATCCCAGCTGACCCCGAAGTACTTCCCAGGACTCAGGTAATGATTTCTGCAGCCATTTCTGCAATCATTACTCAGGTAATGATTTCTGCTTTCTCTATGGTACCAAACTGTGGCTCCTCTTTGGCCCAGGCAGATCTGTACACAGGTTTCTGTGTCCACAATTTGGTTTCTCTCTGGGACATTTTCAGTGTACAAGAGTTCAGTGCATCTGTATGTTCAAAAATTTTGGGGATCAGCAGTTTGAAATGAAACACTTCTGTTTAAAGAGCTTAATTCCAAGTACTTCATTTTACTTTGGCAAGAAGGCCAATCTAAGTGGATTAGAAAGGCAATGGTGAGCAGATCAAGAAAGGTTCTCTTGTCCCTCTCCTGTACCCTGGTGAGGCCACATCTGGAATATTGTGTCCAGTTCTGGGCCACTCAGCTCAAGAAGGACCTCAGGGAACTTCCTGAGAGAGTCCAGCCCAGAGCCAAAGCTGCTGCAGGCAGTGAACATCTCCTGTGAGGCCAGGCTGAGGCAGCTGGGGCTGGCAGCAGAGGAGCCTGAGGGCTGCCCTCAGTGCTGTGCTAAAGATGTGCAGGACAGTGTGGGCAGGATGCAGCCAGGCTCTGCCCAGGGGTGGCCAAGGGCAGCACAAGGGGCACTGGGTGCCAGCTGGAGCAAAGGAGGTGCCACGGGAACAGGAGGGGAAACTTTGTCAGTGTGAGGGTGCTGGAGGCTGGAGCAGGCTGCCCAGAGAGGTTGTGGAGTCTCCTGCTCTGGAGACATTCAGAACCTGCCTGGATGCGTTCCTGGCTGAGCTGCTCTGGGTGCCCTTGCTTTGTTGGGAGGTTGGACTAGATGGTCTCTGGAGGTCCTTTCCAACCCTAACACTCTGTGGTTCTGTCTGATTCCTACTTCTCCACTAAGTAGCAGGCTTAACACAGCTTCCATCACAAATGTTTATTTTCCAATACCCTGCAGCTGATGCCCTAGAAACATGACCTTTTTTGTTTCAACATTTACAACATTTTCCTTCCACCAAGTGGGGAGGAAAATTTTACCCTGAACAGGGATGACAAATTCAGCATGAAAACAGTACATTCCAGCTTTCCAAGGAGCAATGCAGAGCCCGCAGTGATCAGAGATTATTTCATGTCTCTGTGAGACTAAATAGGAACTGACCCCTATCTGTATTCACAAGATGAAGAATTTCATGTCAAAGACTCTGAACTCTGAAAGGACAGAGATGTAGTTATGAAGGCAGCTTGCTGGACCCCTTCAGCTCTCAGGTGCTGGTGGAAGCCCAGATGATCTGCAGTTTCTGTCCTCAGCAGCTCAGCATCTGGGCTGTTTCCTCTCCTGGTTTCCCCTTCTGTAGCTCTGATTGCCTTTGGGCTGTGCTTTTCCAGGAGGAGACAGCAGAGACAGCACAGCACAGTCAGAAGGATGCTGTAGGCTCCCACTTCTGTTGATGATTTCCCACCTGAGCAGCCTTGCCAGAGCTGATGTTGCCCTGGTACCTTTGCACAGCTGTCAATGACTTCTAAAGCTTTAAACATCGAGTATTTTGTGCTTTACAGCTTGAGAAGTGTGAAGAGCTTTAAGGGGCTTTGAAGCTGAAGTATTTTCCATGTACTCTGCCCCCTTCCTCACAGGATTATGGCTTGGATGTTGCTGCCTTCCAGGGGATGATTGGTGAATGCCCTAAGCAGGTGATGGACCTTGCTGCTAGCTGCTGTCGGGTGAGAGTCCTGCTTTCCCCCCCTCCTTGTTTTTAATGACTATGTGTCACACTTGTATGGCAGATACCAAAACTGTTGTGAGCCATGGAGAGCTTGAACCTGCTGCTGGCAGAGCAGAGCTCTGCCACTTGAACTGTGAAGTGAATCAGTAGTGTGCTTTCACCTACTGTGCAGTCTTGTTCCTAGGAGAAGTGTTCAATTTGTGTATTACAGCCCAAACCCTCCAAGCATCCTTCCTGTTCCCTTGCCTGTCAGCCTCAAAGAGGAAATCAAGTTGGTGGTGATGTTCAGTCCTTCTTTAAGCCAGGCTGCAGGCAGAGGCAAGCAGCTGATGGGCACTGCCTCACTGTAACCAAGCCTGGTGTTCCAGATGTCATCAGGGTATTGTCCTCCAGCCTTTCTTGCTTTAGCAAGGTAGTGGTGAAAACTGAGGGGCCTCCCTATGCTGCTCGATGCCTCAGGAGGCAAAGCAGAAGCCAGGATTGAAGTTAATGCATGGAAGAGAAAAACAAAAGGGGTGCTCTTTGTGCTCTTTGTTTTCCTCTTCAGACAGAGGATGGAGGAGCTGGGTGATTGTAGTGCACCTAACTGCTAGCAGTTCAGGGCAGCACATGGAAATAAACCCTTGCATGGGTCCCAAGAACATGTGAATAGCTTGCCCTGAATGAGTGCTTCGTGTCAGAAGCTGGTTTAGGTTTATGTGTGCTCAGCTCTTCTACCTCTGGCAGGCAGCTTCCTAATGCAGGTTGATACAATAATGAGCTTCTGCCAGAGATGGCCCTTGGGGCTGTTTGTCTCTGCCCTCATGTGGTGCTCAGGTTTGGGGAGTTCTGCTGCAGCTCTCCAGGCTGGCTCCATGGGGTCAGGCACAAAGGGCAGTCTCAGGGTGCATGTGTGCGATGGGGATGCCCTGGGATGTATCCTTCCAAATGACTCTTTGAGGGTTAGGGGATCACAGCCAACTGAGGATGAACTGGATCAGGGAGATAAGACAGCTGGATCCTGACTTTCATGAAAAAGCTGAGAGACCCTGCTGACACCTACCTGCTGTGCTTCCCTGCACAACGCCTGCTCCTGTACCATGGGCTTTGGGATGAGCAGTTCCCACGCTCTGCCCAGCTGGGCTGTGTCAGGCTGGTGTTCAGCATTTTCCTGCCTTTGCCTAAGCTGTGCTGCACCATGGCACTTGCCCTACAGCTGCTCATTTGCAGCAGCCTGGGCCTGCGTCATCAAGTGGTGATGCCAGAAGTCTCCACCAGCAGATGTGTGACCCAGAGTAGTGCTAGCGATGGATGGATGCCTGGTCTTGGGGGAGCTACTTGAGCTGCTGCAGAGCACCAGCCTCCTGTCCAGGGTGTCCTCTTCAGCTTTCCCTTCTAATTCCAGGTGGAACCATTTAAGCGGCCATCTTTCTCTGAGGTCCTGGATGAGTTGGAGGATGTCGCAGAGAGCCTGGAGCCTAGCAGGGACGATCAGTTTTAAGAATAATCTGCCTGCCTCCAGTAAGGCTTGTCAGGAGGATCACCCAAACTGTAAATTAACTCTCTGTTGCGGTGGAGATATGTGTCAGGAGTGAAAAAGGAAGGTGGAGAAGGGAAAACTAAATGATGCACTGATGTTTATTTAATCACAGTCTTGCTCTCTAATTTTTTTGGGTAGAAAACAGGATTAAAACTGAAGAAAGGACTTGCCAAGAGTTTCCCCTAGATAAGGGTTTTAGAAAATGTAACCAGGACATTGAGCATGTTTGCTTGTTAAAAGCAAATGACCCTGGAGAGGCCTGAGCTCCCCTGAGGATGCTTTCCAAATTGCCAGCAGAAATATCATCCTCTCCTGCTTTCCCATGCCCCTAATCCCAGGGCCTTCCCTTTCTTCATCCCCATGGCCTTGGAGAATCACCTTTTGTGGGGCTGGGGCCTATCCACTGTGAGGAAGAGGGGCTTTGGGATGCTGGGGAGGCCTCAGAGTCACCTTATATTTCAAAGCCTTAAACACCTGTCCATCCTATTCCAGCCATGCAGGAAGAAGCACGCTCTCTAAGGTATGGGTCTCCTGGCATCATGCTCAGGGTGCACCCAGCCACAGATGTGACAAGCTTGTGGAGAGTCAGCCAGGGCCACTCACAGCATGCTGAGCTGCACCGGCCAAGGGGATGGAGAGGCTGTGCCTTCCTGAGACACCAGTGACTGATGTCTGCTCTCAAAAGACCTTTGTCAGACACATGGCTCAGGATTGTGGTGGTCTGGATTTCTTCCTGTTTGCCCTCAACTGGGGCTCAAAGATGGAGGGATCTGCACTTCTCCTCCTGCTTCAAACGTGGCAGTGAGCATGGTGTCAACAGCTTGTGAGGCCAGAACAGCAGTGAGCTGAGCCCATTTTGCAGCCCATCATGCTGCATCTTGCCCATTTTTCATCTGGTTGCTGGACTATTGTTCTGAAAATGTATTCTCTTGGGACCAAAATATTTGTGGGTTTAGATAGGTGTGATGTTTGTGCAGTGATGGAACTGTGACTCTGTTCTTGTAGACTGTAAGCTCTTGGAGGAAGAGCCATTCACCTATCCACTAGAAAGTATTTGTAAGGTGTTTAGCCCAGTGGGCCTCCAACTGCCTGAAAACTCAAAGAGCTGGAAGGCTCTTCTCCCACATAGATAACTATGGAATCTCACATAGATCCTACTTTGGAGCCTTATCTCAAGGTCTTGGAGGTGGACTGGGTGCCACAGACAGCCCCAGGTCTTTGTGTATTGGTGCCTGCACAAGGACCATGTTGTATTTTCACCAGAGATAATAAAGAATTGGGAGATGGCATGAAACATACTGAACAGCACCAGGGTCACCAGCTCAGCCACACCTCCTGTGGCCTCTGCAGCTCCTTATTCCCTAGTGGTGCTGTGGTGCTTTTGTAGGACACTGACTTACTGCACAGGAAAGCTCTTGCTCAACAAACTGCCCAGCAAATCCCTTGATTGCTGGTGGATACTGCCAGCAAAGCACAGCCTTGAAAGACAGAAGACTGGAAAGGGAAACTTTTCCACCTAGAGAAGGGAGAGTGGCTACTTTTTGACTTTTTCCAGTTTGGGACTTCAGACCAGTGGAGTGAAATGGACTGTGCAGTGCAAACAGCACTTGAGTGAGAACTTCAGTGAGAACTGGCCACCACCAGCATCGCAGCAATGTCTTGGATGAAATTCACAGGGTGTGCATTTGTCTACCAAGTAATGGACCCGAGGAGCTAATTGGAACCTCCTAAGGCTTTTGAGGCTGCCCTGGGCTCTTCTCTAGAGGGACAGAATTGAGAACAAGGCATCCATCAGTAAGTCCTAATCCCCAGAGCTTTAAGGATGGAAAGCCTCTTCCAAAGGGTGTTACGGATGATGGGCAGCTGTCTGCCTCAGGCACTGACTACCAGCATGGCTTTCACAAAGCCTTTCCCCAGCCTTCCCCACACTGCCTGCTCTGCCAAGCTGGATTCTCTTCTTCCTCTGCCTTCTGCAGTAGAATATACTAAAGCAAGATTCCTTAATATATTAATCTCTCAAATGGCCTGCTATGTGGTGAGGTTAGGAGGATGTCATCAAAACCTCTGCCTTGGACTTCTGGAGGACTGACTTTGATCTACTCAGGATGCTGGTTCAGAGAGTCCTTTGGGAGGCAGCCCTCAAAAACAAAGGGGCCCAGGGAGGCTGAGCTGCTCTGTGCTGGCACTGGGGAGACCTCACCTTGAGCTCTGTGTGCAGCTCTAGGCCCTCACTGCAAAAGAGAGATTGAGGGGCCGGAATGGGGCCAGAGGAAAGTAATGAGACTGGGGAGGGGGCTGGAGAGGAAGGCTGATGAGGAGAGGCTGAGGGAACTGGGGGTGTTCAGCCTGGAAAAGAGAAGACTCAAGGGGGACCTTAGCACACTCTACAGCTACCTAAAAGGAAGCTGTAGTCAGGTGGGGTCAGGCTCTGCTCCCAGGCAGCTTGTCCAGGACAAGACGGCATGGCCTGAAGCTGTGCCAGGGGAGATTTAGGTTGGATATTAGGAAGCACTTCCTGATGTAAAGGGGAATTAGACACTGGAATGAACTGCCCAAGGAGGAGGTGCAGTTGCCATTCCTGAAGGTGTTTAAGGCAAGATTGCATATTGCACTCAGTGCCACAGTCTGGTGGATGTGTTGGTGTTAGGTCACGGGCTGGGATGGATGATCTCAGAGCTCTATTCCAGCCTCAATAAATTCTGTGAGAGATGGAGGAAGAGGTCAACATAGGAAGCCTACTAGATGCCCTGCAGGTATGAGCCCCTGTGCTTGAGAGTGCAGGGCCTGGCTTCTCCACTCCAGTTTAACACAGTTCAGGTCAGTGGTTGAACTTCATGTCTTGGAGTCCTGCCACTGAACTGAAGCAGCTGGGATGGTGGAGGGTCTGGGTGGTACAGCAGGCTTGCCTCTGCCAGACCTGGCCAGTAGCTGCCTCCTCTGCCTCCCTTCCCTCTGTTGGCTGCTTGCTCAGCAAGTGCTGGTGGCACAGACCTGGCCATTGTGCCTGACATGGGCAATGCTTTCCTGCATTCTCTGCTGTGTCTTTGCTGGGTTGTAGAAATGCCATTTGAGAATTAAGTCCAGGCCCACTCATGCAGGCAGGTATCCAGGCCCCCTGCTGTTGTTTATGCTCTCATCCAGCATTGGAGATGAGCCTAAGGACAGCCTGCCGTTTCACTTGAGGTGGGAGATGGTGACAATGACGTCAAAACTGTCTGTGACAAGTTGCAAGAAGACACCCAGGGTTGGAAAGATGGGGTGATAGTAAGGGCCTGGAACCTGTTGCCCTGAAGCATGCTGTGAACACTGCAGCAAAGGCAAGGTCTTTGTCTCGGTTCTAATTTAAATTCCCAGAGACTCAAATATATTTGATAGAGCCAATAACAATTTCATAGAGTGCCCTTCCCTCTTCCCCCTTCTTTCCCAAAAGAAAGGAATTAGATGTAGAGAGAGGAAAAGGTAAGCACACCCAAATAAATAATCTCACTTTGATTTGGAAGTTAAAAAAGAAAACTTTGACAATAAATTAAAAAGGTATCTGGGGTAGGGGAGTTACAAAGGTATAGGGAAGGGAAAACAAATGCAAAATGTGTAAATACAACCAGATTTTATGGCAAGGGGTTTGTCTGCCTCGTGGGTGATGGCCACGTGGTAAGAACCAGGAACAGGATGGTGATGCTGGTAAGCAGGGAGGCAGAGAGCCAGAGAACAGGAGGTCCTCCTGCTTTTATAGACCTTCAGACAGGAAAGGGGAGTGGGCTAACCATGAATCACCTGGTGGTGTTCAGACCCACCCCTGGGGAGGGGTCAAGACCACCTAGGGTCAGGTTCAAGGTTACTCCCCCTGGAGGGTTAACCCCTTGGTTAGCCCATTTCCACCTTCCTGCAAACAGTCTCCTTTTCCAAAGATAGGAAAATGTGTCCATGGATTAAGAGTTCTTAAGTCCTTCTTTGTCCCCGGCTGTATCCCAAGGTGATGTGCTTCTCTGGTGCAGGGTGGTGAGGTGAGGTGTGAGCAGGACAGGAACATGGAGGAAGAATCAGGGAAACAGGAACAGTTCTTGTGGGAAACTCAGGAAAAAAGTATTTTTCGCTCTAGAAGGAAAACATCAAGAACAGTCTTTTGCTGTAGGGCATCAGGGAAACAGTTGTAGGTAGATGGTTGTAGACATCTGATGCGATGAAGAGACAGGGCAAGGACTTGATGCAAGGCAAAATCCCGCTTTATTAGAAAAATAGGCAGGTATATATTCTCTCAGAAGGGCTAGTGTGTTAATCATTGATTGGTTAAGGTTACAGGAAGAGGGTATACACACATTAGCAACTACTCTATGATTGGCTAACATGCTCTGTTCGAGCGAAAGGCGCCGTTTCTTCTTTCTTTGTTATTTTCCTGCTCTTTGGTATGTGTTGCTATGCAATTATCTGAGCAGTCCTAACCACAGGATCCTGTTTATCTTTCTCTTCTGAGGTCTAACTGACCTACACATTCTGTGCCCAAGGTTTATGCTCTATTTGTTTCATCTCAAGCAACTGTTCCTTGCTAACAAACTGTTCCCTTATTCCTACAGACATCCTCTGGAGGGAAATCAGGAACAGTCTTTCACTGTAGGGCATCAGGGAAACAGGTGCAGGGTTCTATTGGGCGCCTTGTTGTGATGATGTAGAACTCCTCTGAATCGCTGCTTGTGTGGTGTAGGTTCTGTTGGACCCTGTGTTGTGATGCAGTGCTGTAGAATTCCTCTGGATTGCTGCTTGTGTGGTGTGGATTCTGTTGGACGTGTCGTGGTGAGGGTGTAACTAGAAAAACAACTTATAACCACTTATAAACTATCATATAATTATTACACAGCTATGATACAACTATGATACAACATTACATGGAACCTGTTACAAACAGTTCTTGCACACTTTGAGATTGGATACGAGAAAATGAACTTTATTTAGGCAAAATAAGCCAAAGCAGCGCTGGGTGGCCGGGGAGCCTCCTGCCCACCAACGGCTCGCAAAACGTCTGAGCTTTCAAGCCCCTTTACATAGGCAACTGCCACGAGGCAGTAACTTTCCATAGTCTTATGTGCATGTCTAAAGGGAGTCAAGGGGTGTTGCCAGGCAGAAATTGTAACAGGTCTATGCACCAACCACAAGCCAAGCAAACTTTTAACCAGAATAACAGGAACAAAAACTTTCCAGTTAAAACAGCATGGCCTGCACCTCCCTGGTAATCCTCCAACCATTCCTCATGTAATACAGTAATTTATTAAATGATCCTAATTTACTTGTCACAATCCCCCCCTTTTCTTTGTCGACCATTTATTTATAAATTACTCATCATATTCTTCTCAAACCAGGACACCACTTCAGAGGCTCCCTTGAGAGGAATGTCTGTTTTTGCAATAGGATCCAATTCTCCTTTTGTCATCAAATTTTACCTTTTCAATTCTCTGGTTCTTAATTTGTCAAACCAATTTTCATCCAGTCCTTCTCGAATTTTTTTGCTAACAAGTCTCTCACCGCTCTGGTGTGATTGGCCTAAAAACAGCACTCCTCTCTCAGAGAAGCACATGAGCCCCCTGTTTGTCAAAACAAAATTCTAGACCCCTCCTATTCTCACTTTGATTCCCAGGCCATTGCCTTCTCCACCTGGGAGTAAGAACAGTAGTGAGTGATTCAGTGCAATGTAGCACAGCCCAGTCCAATTAGGTGGTAACTTTTTATAGAATTTGTCATTCCCAATGATCTAGAAAAAAAGGACATTGTTCCGTCCCCCCTCAAGATGTTCATGACCCCTCTTACTGCAACATAAAGCACCCAAATAATTTCTCCCTAAGATCATACACCCAAGACCCTCCCAACCTGTTGGTCCTCCAGTTGGGAGTCCATTAAAGCTTAGGTAAAGCTTCCCTGTGGCTTTGATGAACCTGCCAGGGTATGAGGAAAGTGCAGTCCTTTGGCATAGTCATGCTGCAAGGAGAATGGTAACCTGCAAAACTTGAGAGGTCTTTAACATGGTAACAACACAAGTCCTTCAACTTTACATCAAGCATTTCAGAAAGAACTGGTACCTTTTAGTCAGCTCCCCCAGATACTGATAAGGTATCAGTGCAGGACACCCCCCCCCTTCCAAAGAGAGGCTCCCTGATCCTCTTACTTGTATGGTTACTCCTCCTCATAAGTCTCATTTACACCTATGGCTTCATAGAAGGGAGGTTTTTACATCATAACATTAGGATTAGTACTACTTATGACCAAGTACAAGGCTTGTATCATAATTATTGGCCAATGTGACACTAAGCAGTGGACCAATTAACAGGATGATGCTTCCAGAGCACATTTTTGATAAAAGGGATCCCACAAGTATGTACCTCTCTGCCTTCCCAACACCTGTTCTTTAGCCCAGAACAGTGGGGTATGATATTTCTTCTCGGCAGCAGTAGGTATTCTTCAGGGATCTGACTCCTGTCCTCGGAAGATAGTCAAGAGATCTTTTGGCCTCTGTCCACTCCTCATCACCCACTCCCCCACTTGATAATACCAAATTTTGAACCCCTCTTATGTGAGGCACAAGGGGTTTCAGATATCAAATACTTATTTTTCCCGATTTTTCTACCACATAGCTCCAGTGTTCCAGGACTCTCCTCCTCATTAGCCGAATGCACTTGGAATGCTGCCACTGTGTCCTTTCTGAAGTTTCAAATTGGTCTTACCAGTGCAAACAGACCCCCTTCAAGATTAAAGTCTCCTTATTAATCCCCAATATTAATCCACAATAAAATTTTTCCCAGTAATCACAATCTCTTTTGCCACAAATATACCTCCTTTTTAATTCTCTACACATCTGTATTAATTAAGAACTTATTTCTATCCCGAGGCTCTCAAGAGACTCTTGTAGCAGCAGCTTTCTGTCTGCAAGAGGTAGAAATCCTGTAGCAGCAGCAGCTCTCTGTCCGCAAGAGGTAGGAGTCCATTCAGATTCAGGAGGA
>WAAF01014961.1:55666-84081 GCA_013400475.1 Tricholaema leucomelas | reverse complement strand
AAAATAAAATAATAATTAAAAAAAAAAAGCTAAAGAGAAAATAAAGCTAAACAAAAATAAAATAAAAACAAACAACCTTTAAAACTCACTTCCAGATTTGATAACCTGGTTGAAACCAGAAGTCTCAACCACACTCATCCTGAAAGGGTTGGGCTGGGCTAATATAGACAAAGTTTATTTACTTCCTTCCTTCCTTTCTTTCTTTCTTGTTCTATTTTATTTTCTTTTTATTGTTATTAATTTTTTTAATTATTTTTTTTTCTCTTTTCTTTTCTTTTTCTTCTTTTCTTACAAAATATAGAATATGTGTAGAATATCTACGAGTTAACTACCACTTGAGCTGAGCTACCCTTTCCTTTTGCAACGAGCTGCCCACGGAGAAGAAAGGAACCTGATATCCAGCCTGGCACGCTCTCCTGCCACAGCTGCCCTGACCTCCTGGCTGTGGCACGATGGGCGCTGAGGCTGGTGAGCCCATGGAGCGTGCCAACCGTACAGCCTCATCGCCAGCGCCACCACCACGAGTGGCCCTTTCCTCTGGCTGGGAAGACAGAGTGAAGTTAAACGATCAGATCTGGGGATGGGAGCAGTGCCTGGGTTTGTTCTGCCCTGCGTGCCCGAGGTGCCAAGGGACGATGCTGCCCATGGGATTCCCCTGTTTCCAGAGCCAGGGGACTCAGCATCCAGCCTTGCTGCCTTGCCCGCTGTACCTAGGTGCTGTGACATGGCAGCTCAGTCCTGTAGCCCCAAACCAGCTGAGTTTGGCACAAAAACCAAAGAGGTGGAGCAGCTCTGCCACACAGCCCTGGCACAATGAGCTGCGCTGACTGCCCAGCTCTGCCCTGCAGCTCTAAGTGGCCTTTGGAAAGGTTCTGCTGGAGGAGGATCCTGCACAGCCCTGGGGCCCTGCTCAGCCCCAGGGCTTCTGGGCTGGCTGCAGAGCCAAGGAAGAGCCATCCCAGCCACCATGCCAGCACAGAGCTTGTCACCTCCCTGACCAGGTGAGAGGGCTCATCCCAAGCCATTCTCCCACTAAGACAGAGCCACAAGCAACACATGGACACCCCCCCCCCCCCAGCACGTGGCAGGGGCTCGGTGGCCTCTCAGCAGCTGTGACACATTTCTTAGGAACTAAGAAATCAGTCAAATGAACCAAAAAGCAGCAGGGAGCAGGGAGGGAGAGCAAAGCAAGGAGCAGACCTTCAGCATTGTCAAGCTGCCAGATCCAAACACAGCACAGCAGGAAGCTCTGGATTGCCAAGGAAAGGACATGTTGGAAACGTGGATTTGCTGGGTTCTGGGGGGGGATACCCAATGCCATCTCCAACCTGTGCTCCAGGAGGCTTCTCTGGGTTCCCTGAGCATCGAGTCCCACCATGTGTGTGCCCCCAGCACAGCCCTGCAGCGAGGGGGGCAGTCTGGGCACCACAGGGATGTCCACAAAGGACCTTCCCCAGCTTGCTGCTCAATCCTTTGCAGTGCCCACGATGCCAAGCAGTGCACGGGGCTGTGTTTCATGGTGGAACATTTCTTGCTACCTACTCAGTGCTCTTGGGCTGAAGAAGGAGCTCAGCTCCTGTCTGACAGCAGAGGAATCCCTAATTCTCCAAACCTGCTCAGACCCTCTCTGTGCTCACACAGGAGCCAGGTCCCACTGCTCCAGGGAGCAGCTGCAGCCCATTCAGAGCACCTGGTGGCACAGGCATTGGCAAAGCTGCCCTGTTACTGCTGGACTGGCTCACAGCAACGGACCCTGGCACAACAGGCACCATACGGGGTAAAGCTTTGTGCCCTGATGGGCAGTGACAAGAAGCCTATCAAGAGCCATCACCAGAGGCCAGAAGACCTCGGGGCAAGGTGATGTGGTGAGGTCTTGAGGGAGCAGCTCTGCAGACCCCAAGGTCCCCTGCTTGATCCTCCAGAGCCCTGCTCACTTGAGCTGCTCCATGGAAATGTGACTTAGTGCCTGCATTTCCTTCTCCTTACTTGGGCTGCCACCACCAGCAGGGCACGGAACAGCCCCAGCTCACCTCTCCTTGCTGTGGAGGACCTGGGGGTGCTGAGGTCCTGCCCCATGCATCACCACATCAGCAGCTCCAGCCCTTCCTTCCCCTCCTGTGGGCAGCTGTCCCTCGTTGGTGTGCTTGGCATGCATAGGGGTGGGAGGGGTTCTCTGATAAAGTGCAAGTGCTGTTGGTCCTTATAAATAAGGGAAGATTGTGCATCTACTTTTGTTCCCTGGGGCACCTCTTGGTGACCAGGCTGTGCCCTCCTGCAGACTATGTGAGCTCGTGGGAGTTCTGCCATCAGAAACCTGCTCCTGTCACCTGGGGCCAGGTTATTTGCCTTCATTCTCTCCCTGACATGCACGCAGACACACACACACACACACACACACACACACACACACGCACTTCCCTGTCCTTGTCTCCAGCTCCTAAGGGAATTTCCCAGGAGCTGGGTGCTTCACCATCCCCAGCTCTGCCCATGCCACCTGCCAGTCCCCAAGCTCCAGCTGACCATTCCCCTTCAGGTAGCAGTGACTCAGAGCCACGTTCCAAATGCTGGGGAAGGAGGGAGCTGAGGTGTATTTAGGCTGTCAAATTGCCACCAGAATTCCTGCAGGAAGCCCTGGCTGCAGCCAGCAGACACCAATCCGTGGGAAGATCAATGGGTGAAGCACAAGAGACATGGCTCCTGAAGCCAGCAAAGTCACACAAAGAGCTGTGCCAGGCAGGGCAGCTGGCAGGGCTGCACCACTCACATCAGCAGAACACCGATGCCCAGCGCACTGAGATGATGGAAATGATGCTCAGAAGCCCTTTCCTCACAGGGGATTTGGCTGACTCTGGTGCCAACAAGCCTTGCTCTGGGGCAGCCCATCAGTAACTCCAGCAAGGTGCCACACTCAGCTTTAACTGCACCCACTGCAGCCCAAAGCTCCCCCCCACCAGACTGGGGGCAGTGGGGCCAGGAGCCCACAGCACTGGGCAAACACTCTCTGTTTTCCAGGGAGGATGAAAGCTTCAGGAGGATGCTCCTCTAGCAAGACCCTATCCATCCCCCAACCCTGGTGCCATCTCATCCAATGCCCTGGAGAGCTGGGCACCACAGCGGCCTAGTAGACACCCCTCTGCGCAGTGCCCAGCCCAATAGGGGGTTGCTGTCTCCAAACACAAACAGCAGAGCAGATCTCTGCCAGCCTAAGGGGACCCAGCCCTGTTGACCCCCTCCCCCCCAGACACCAAGACCCAGCCCCAGGGATGCACCTCTCAGCTGCCACCCATGCCCAGCTCAGTGCTCACGAGAAACCACTTCTGCAGAAGGATCTGATTCATCACGGACCAAAACCTGGCCAGGAGCAACAGGAACCCTCCTCCTCCTCCTCTCTGGCTGCTGGTGGGCAGCAACCCCGGTGCAGAATGTGCCCAAGGTGATGCCTGAGGCTCATCGGAGTCACAGGGAATGTTGCCAACACCTTCAGAGATGTTTGGTTCAAGTCAAGGTAATCACCAGGTCCAGTAAGGAAGACTTCTTCCCGGGCAGCCTCCAAAAATGCAGGAAAAATAATCCAGAGTGTGCAATTCCGTCAGTGAAGGACAGGAGGGAGGCGGAACGCGTGGGGCTCTGCGGTGCCAGGAGTTCTCAGGCTCGTTGCGATAAAGAAACGGAGCTGAGCGACTATGGGAGGAGTAGAAATGTGTCTGGGCAGCTCCACAGAGCTGCCACTGCCTACCCAGGGTGGTGTACAAAAAGAACTGGAGGGCTTTGGTCTGAGCTCTGCTCTCATTCCTACCATGCAAGGTCAAAGCAACCCCAGCAAGACCTATCTCGCGAGGCAGACCCTCATGGGTACCGTACGCTGCGGGCATCCAGCTGCCCTCTGCAAGCTTTGCCTTGGCACAATTTACATGGGCCAGCCCGGGCTTGGACAGAGTGGCCTACAGGTAGGCTGGCATGCCCACCAGCACCCACCAAAACCAGCCAGCCCAGCAGGAGCTGGACAGGGGATGGGATGTGCTTGAAGCAATACACCAAAGCAGAGGCAGCAGAACCCTCTCTCCCTGGCAAGCTGTTGGGCAAATCTCTCTTCTTAATGCTGTTGGATGACCCCCAGGGCCCCAGAGAGCTGCACCTGCTCCTGACCCAGCCAAGGCCAAGGGCACAAAGGAAGAGACTCCCTGGAGCTTGCTGGCCTGGGGCTGACTCAGGAGGCAACAGGCTCCTTCCTCTGCTATTTCTCACGTGGGGCTGAGCAAGCTTTGGCGTCGTGGCCAATTTAGGAGCCATTCCCCAGAAAATCTCCCACATTTCGCTCCTGAAATTTGTCTTGTGCCAAGGGAGGCTCCTCCTTTGAAACTCCACACCAGAAACCCAACCCTGGCCAGCCCTCAGGCATCACACCTGGTACAGTGAGGACCACAGCGCTGCGGAACAAGGGGCAGAAGCAGCCTGTTGGGCTTCTTCCCATCTCCCTTGAGGATGTGTGGGGCTATGGCAGCCTGGGAAGAGCCCTCACCACCACCTCGAGCTGCTGCAAGCTGCCAGGCTTGGGGCATCTGCCTGCAGCAAACTCCCTGCTCGCCTGCTTCCTCTGGCACTTCGTGAACGTGGCCCAGGTGCACCCTTCCAGCCACCACCCAGCCTGTTTCCACTCTCCTCCTGTTCCAAGCCAGGCTCTGCATCTCTTTGCCATCCCTCCCCAAGCTGGGGGGACCTTGGGGCTGCTCCGGATGGATTTTGGGAAGCCTCTTCCTGGCTCCACGTTGGCAATGCAGCCCCGATCATGCCCCATTGCTGCAGTCCCATCATCAGTGCTGGAAAAGCCTTTCCCAGGAGGAACCAAAGGAGCTCCAGCAGGATGCACAGCTCTGGATGTTCATAGGTACACACACAGCAGCTCTCTGCATCACCCCGGGCACACAGAGAGGGCTGGGGACGAGCTGCCAAGGTAGAAACCATCACCCTGCTTGGGTCTCTGCGTGGTCAGGAAAGGAGACAATCCAGGCCAGGACATGGTCTGTAAAAATGAGTCCTTTGAGATCTCCAAAATCGGCTGCAGTACAAAAGGGGAGGTCTGTGTGTGTGGAGCTCTCTGCGTGCTGCCTCTCCAGAGCACGGCCGTGGGTGCGTGTGGGCTGCCAGGGATGCCCCCACCAGAAGAGATGCCCCATGTGTGTCCTCCACGAGGTGTCCAGGCGTTGGCACTCGGCTCGGGCTCCCGGCCAAGCCCCTGCAGCGGTGCATGGCACATAATGGTATAGTTGGCACAGGTTCAGAGTCACAGTCCACGTCCGGGCGCTCGCTTCCCTTCCCCTCCTGCTCCACAGGGCTCTTCTCTCGCACCTTCTCTCCTCCTCCTCCTCCTCCTCCTCACAAGCTGCAGCTCCCCACAGGCGTCTTGGTTTATATAAAAATAGATTTGGCCCACGGGACACTGCTCTTTGAGTCTCCTACTGGTAAACAGAAATGGTAGGTACAGGTAACCCAGTGGTCTGTATATTTTTTACAGGTTCACCAATGGAATCCTGGCAAGGACGAGAAGAAAAACAGAGATTAAATCACCACAGGGGAGAGCATCGAGACTCACATTGCTTGCTGCCCCCAGGGAGCCCAGGGCAGGGTTTCCCTCCTCCTCCCAGCAGTGGCACGTGGGGCTCAGGGGGGCAAATGCTGATGGCAGAGGGATGTGGAGGAAGCAGGATGTCCATGACCCCCTACCCCCAACCTCCTCAGTCTGCATGTGGAACTGGGATCACTCCTCCTTCTTTCTGAAGAAGCTCCAGCCTTGCCCAGCTCACTTCCAGCTGTTTTGTGGGGCAGTCTTTGGGATGGGGATGCCCAAAGCAGGACAAAGATGCCCATAGTAGGACTGGGATGTCCATATTGGGACTGAGATGCCCACTCTGGGGTGGGATGAGGATGCCCATGGTGGGATGGGGATGCTTTTGGCTAGCAGCAGGTGGGACTCAAGGCTGTGAGTGTGCCTTCCTGCACACGTTCAACTCCCCAGGGGCTTCTGCCAGAGCCTGATTCACTCCTGATCATCCTGGAGCTCTTCATAGCTGGGCTAAGAGCAGCTCTGGCAGCTGAGGAGATGCTGATGAGGACTAACAAGATTTCCTAGAGTTAAATGCCCTGAAGAAATCAATGGAGAATTGGTTAAGCATCAAACCAGAGATCCTATTGAAGTCCTTCTGAAGCTATTTATTTGCTGCCTTCTCAAAGATCTCTCCCTGTGTAATCTTTATAGTGCAGACAATCATTGCCCATCGCTGTCCTGTGGCCACCTCCTTCACATGTGTGACCTCCTGGGTGGCTATGGGCATTCACACACAGCTGAGGGTGCCTGGCACAGCTGCCCACGGGTGGGCTCTGTGTACAAGTACGCAAGGACTGCTGCCTGCAGAGTGCAGACATAGACCTTGCTTCAGTGCAGGGTGAGCTGCTGTGCCAGCTGTCACAGGAGGTTCCCTATGCTGGTCACTTTCACAGGCTGCTCATTTCAATGCCACCACCATCTAGAAACGTTGGACCATGACCCTTGGGGTCCCTTCCAGAGGATCCTTGGGGTGCCCTCCAAGCTGGCATTCTGTGACTCCACGTGCTTGTGACCCTCGGCCACACCATGGCCCCTGGCTTGCTGGTTCTGCATCAGCTTCTAGTCCAAGGGCTCCTCCTTGGCTCTCTGTTTAAGCAAGAAGCCCAAAGACCCCCTCGAGCCCCAGCACTGAAGGCTTCGAGAGCCCTTCATCTCCCGCCTCAAGGCTGTACCGGGACTGCTGCTCTTCCTCCCCAGACAGGGCTGGCTTCTGACGCTGCCTTACTCTTCGCTAATGCTCCCAATCCCCTTTGCTGCCGTTAGGCAGAGCGGGTCCGTCCCGGCAGCAGCTCGGCGCTCCCGCACCGCGACGGATCCTAACCGCACGCTGAGAAAGCTACGGGTCAGGCCAATGCCACCCTGCCAGGATGAGCTGCAGATCTCCAACCACCTCTTCCCTGCCCACGCTGCCCAAGGTTTGCACAGCTCCGGATGGATGCTGCTCACGGCCGGCGCTGCGGGGTGTGGATTCGCATTGTATTGCAAACAGCCTCTTTGTGCAAAGTAGGTCAGCGCTTGATCAACCTCCCCGATTTTTGTCTAATCCCATTCCATGGGGTTTTGCAGTCAAAGAGAGCAGGATTAAGGACAAGAATAATGTAAAACCTCAAACTTCATTTCAGAAAGCCCCAAAGCTGGGAGGAAATCAAACCAAACCAGCCACACTTTGCCGCGGTACCCGGACAAGCCCACTCGAGTCTTCAGCAGATGTCCCCTCTGGGTGTGCGAGGTGGTTGCTGTCCCTGCTGCTGCATCTCCTCTGTCATCTGCAGCTTTTCTCCTCGGACCCCCGTGTAGATAATTCCTCAGCGAGCTGCCTGGCACAAACACGTTCATTGATGGCTTTGCTCTGCACCTAAGCCCCGGGCCCCGCTGCAGCTGTGTGCCATGCCTCAGCCGTGCCAGCTCCCCTCCTTACAGGGACAGCCAAGGTGCTGCCTGCTGCCCAGGTGCCACATCCAGCTCTGTGCCAGCTCTGTTGGGGTCTGACGCCGGCAGAGCAATCTGCTGGAAAGCTCCAGCAGCTGCTCACCGCTGGCAACATCGCCCGCTCCTGGGAGAGCCAGCACCCGGCGGGCACCGGAACCCTCCCCACGGCTGCTGCTGGCACGGGCTGGATCTGGCCCCGGGACAGAGCTCCAACATCTGCTTGCCGTGTAGCTAGATGAGTTCCACCAGGCTTCCTGACACAACCTCCGTGCTGCCTGCAGCTCTGCAGGCTGATGTTCTGCAGTGCTGTCCCTACATCTGCTCCCTGCGACTGCCTGGCTGTACGGTGCCAGCAGCACCGCCAAATGCCATCCTTCCACTGGGGTGTGGAACTCGCACAGCACTGAGGGACTGCAATATGAAAAGTCCACGTTCAACCCCAACCAGCCTCCTGGTGCTCACTGAGCTGAAATGTACTCTCTGCCACTCTGTCCTTGGCCACAATGCTTGTCCCATGCCTCCAGCCCCGACTCTACCCTCTGGGCAGCTCCTCAGCCAGCCAAGAGCTATGTGGTGCCATCACCTTGCCAAGTGCTTTGAGCCTTTCCAAGGAGAGAGGTTTCTGGTACAAAGACTGGTGCAGTGTTTGACCCCTCTGGGTGCTCTGTGCCTATAAAGTGGGGACAGGCCCACTCACCCTGGCTGGTGAGTGACCTGCTGGTGCCCCTTCCAACGGGAGAAGGGGCCTGAGAAGGAAAAGCTTCCAGTAACCCCTCTGACAGGGAGCTCTGTAGCCTCCTTTCACCTCCATCGAGATGCAGCAAGGCAGCATCAACTGAAGTCACTTTCAGAGAAAGGGGCTGGGAAGAGACAGCTACATGCAGCACCCCTGGCCAGGAAGCCTGAGGTGCTCTGCAGCTTCCTTCCATCTCTGTTGAAATGCAGCAGGCCAGCAACAACCCAAGTCACCTTCAGAGAAGGGGCTGGAAGGGAAAGCTCTGCAGAACCCCTCCAGCCAGGAAGCTCCGCATGCTCCGGAGCATCCTTCCACCGCTGCCGAGATACAGCGAACGGCTCAGCATCAGCTCAAGTCACCTTCAGGCTACGGTGCTGCTGCCACAGAAACCAGCCAGGAAAAGTGGTGCAGCCCCAAGCAGCTGCATCTCCTCTTCCATCAGCCTCTCCTCTAGACACGAGAGTTGGAAAGGCATCCTCAGCCCCAGCGCTTTTCCTGCACTTGCCAGCATCTGTCCAGTGACAGCACAAGGCAACCATGATGACAGGGGACAATCTACCAGGGAGCTATCTCGGTACCACCAGCCCTGCCATCTGCTCGTGGAGGGTTTTACCTTACACAGAAACATGTGAAACCTGAAATATTCATCCTGGCTGTGGGATGTCCCAGCTGGCACACGCAAGCACACAAAACACCATTTGCACAGGGCTGAGTCTTTTGACTGCAGGCTTCTGGGAAGCCACAGCAGCTGAGCTGAGCATCCTGGGCTGCAGGGACACTCTTAGAGTGGTTTGGGTTGGAAAGGATCTCAAAGATCATCCAGCTCCAACCCCTTGCCATAGCCATGGACACCTCCCACCAGCCCAGGTTGCTCAAGGCCTCATCCAACCTGGCCTTCAACATCCACAGCCTCCCTGGGCAACCTGTGCCAGTGTCTCCCCACCCTCAATGGCAGGAATTTCTTGCTCATGTCCAGTATCACTCTGCCCCTCTTCCAGCTCAAATCCATTGTGCCTTGTCTTGTCACTTCCAGCCTTCATCAAAAGTCCCTCCTCAGCTCTCCTGTAGCCTCCTTCGGGTACTGGAAATCCTCTAAGGCCTCCCTGAGCCTCTTCTCCAGGCTGAACAGCCCCAACTCTCCCAGCCTGTCCCAGGGGGGAGGTTCTCCAGCCCTCTGATCATCTTCATGGCCATTGTTGGCTCCTGGGGAGTTTATCACCAACCAACACTCCCCACCCAGGGCAGGGACCTGTGGCAGTGCCCTGTTTTTTCCCATAATCTACCAAACTCTGCCAGTTCCTTGCAGTGGAGCCCTGGTGTATGTGCCCGGGCATAGGTGCAGGGAATGGTTTTTGGGTGCTTCTCATTCTCTTACTGTTGATGAAAGCAAGCAGCAGCCTGCAGAGCTGTGTCAACAACTGAAAGGCTACCATGGCCCTGATGCCCCAGGTACAGGTCATATGGATTTTTCCAGAGCATATCACTGTCTTTTGTGGGTTCTCTGAAAACAGGAATATCAAGGATTTAACAAGGCAGAATGGCTCTGGGCTACTGAAGGGCATCCACGGAGGTGAGCAGGGCATGGCCTTTGGCATGGACATTGTGCAGGATCTCAGGCTGCAGTGGTGGGAACTCCACTGCCTTCTCACAGTGGGCAACAGCTTGGAGCTGCTCATTCTTTCCACTTCAGGCATGAGCACTTCTGTTGGCACCCAGGTGTGATGGCTTGGGCTTGGGTTTTAAGCCAATGCACAGACATCACTAACTGGATTGGAACTGGCACAGGGGCTTGCTGCTGTTTGCCTTCTGAAGCCAGTGGCCACAAGTGCTGTGGAAGAAGGCACTGCAGAACTCTCCTGTTCACCCTCCAGCTGCCCATGCCCACTAACACCAGCTCTCCAACCAGGACCCCTCATGCTTTGTTCCCAGGATAGTGACCACAATGAAAGAGTCAAAGAAATAATCATAGTATCATAGAATAAGTCAGGGTTGGAAGAGGCCACAAGGATCATCCAGTTCCAACCCCTCCTGCCATGGGCAGGGACATCTCACACTAGATTAGGCTGTCCACACTAGATTAGGCTGTCCAGAACCTCATCCAACCTGGCCTTAAGCACCTCCAGGGATGTGGCTTCTACCACTTCCCTGGGCAACCATGAGAGTCTTACCATCCTCATGGTGAAGAATAATGAGAGAATACCAAGAGATGGGGAATGAGCACCTTGGAAATTGACTCATCAAAGCCCTTTCAGGCAGGAAAGGCTCACAGGGGGCAAAGCCAGCAAGACCCTGCGAGCAGGGGGCTGGCCCTTTGCTGTCTGCTCTCTACCATGCTGGCAGGTGCCCACCTCACCCTGCCCAGACACAGCCAGCCCTCAGCACAGCCGAGCCCATCACTGCTCTGTTCCCTTCTATTCTAATCTAATTAGCTCCCCGTGTTCAATAGCTGAGTGGGATGTTAAACAGGCTGTAGTGAGCAGGCTGCAGCCAGAGCAGGCTGGAAATTCCATTTGCACTGAATGGATGATTCATTACAGCAGGGACTTGGGACACGCCAATTAATTCACCTGAGCGCTCGGCTCCGGCGGGCACCGCTGCCCGGCGTGGAGCTGGCACGCACTGTACCCTCACTGCTTTCCCTGCCACTGCTGTCACCACTGCCAAAAGCCAGGCAAGGAGCTGCAAAGGGCTCAGACCAGCTCGAAAAAGAGAAAATCACCTCAAAATGCTGAAACCAGGACAATGCCCTCATACTCCCTGGGCTGCAGCAGTACCCAAGGCACAAAGCGGGCACCGCACACACAGGGTACAGGCTGGGCATCCCACAAGGCAAGGAACAGGAGGAGGAGGTGGAAGAGGACCCCAGCACCCTGTCAGCAGGAGCATGGACTTGTTCATGGCAGCAAACATGAGCAGATGAGGTTTTGGTGCCCGATGAGTGCTGGCTGTGGGCAGAGCTGCCCTGCATGCGCCGGGAGGTGAGTCACAGAGCAGCCATGTGTGACAGGGACACTGCTGTCACCTGCACGGGTCTGGAACCACATCACCTGGCTTCAGCTCAGGGCTGCCCCAAGGACCCTTTGCTCTCAAGTTCCTCTCCATTCCAGTCACAGAACCTTGGAATTGTTTCGCTTGGAAAAGACCTTTCAGACCACGGAGCCCAGCCATGAACCCAGGTCAGCACTGAACCCTGGCCCTCAGCACCACACCTCCGTGGGCTCTGAAACCCCTCCAGGGATGGGGACTCCACCACTGTCCTGGGCAGCCTGGGCCAGTGCTGGGCAACCTTTATGGTCCCTACTTTTTAGCTCTGGCTTGTCTGTAACTCACCTCCACGGGAAAGCTTTCGTGGCACCCAAGGTCCCCTCCATGATGGGACATGTGCCCAGCCAGCCCGGCTGGGTGAGCCTCCCTGGTCCCACATCTCAGCAGCAGCGTGAGCAGGGGCATGAGTGGCAGGGGGACGGGTGGCAGCGGGATGGGTGGCAGCGAGATGGGTGGCAGCGGGCAGGGCAGCGAGCGGCTGGCGCGGGGAGCGCGGGTACGTACCAGGAAACAGCCCGATGGCGTTTGCCCTGCCCCCGGGATTCAAACAGGCTGCGGCCAGTCAGCAGGAGATTTCAAACCATTTCTCAGACACAAAGGCCACGGGAATAAGATGCCGGTCAGAAGAGGAGGGTCTGCAGCGAGCAGAGAGAGGGCTTGCACGGCTGCTGGGTGAGGCACACGGAGCAAGCCCTGCTGGCCTGCCGCAAACATGGGCGCTTTGAGGGAGGGGGGAAATGGAAGGAGAGCTTTGGAATGGGCTTCCTGACCTGGGACAGGAAGGGGGAATTGAAAGCTGGAGTGGAGCAGAGAATGTTTTGACCCCTTTGGAGGGAGTAAAAAACCCTTTAAAAGCCCCCAGCACCTTCTGAGGCAGCCAATTGCTCTGAGGGGAGCTGGCCTCAAACAGCACCAAGGCATCTCCTGTCTGCCACCCTCCCATTCCATGCGGGTCTGCCATGCCCATCCCCTGCAGGGGGTCTGCCAGGGAACACACCGAGGCCGGCAGGATCCCGAGGAAGCATCGCTTGGTGCCAGAAAAGCACCAAAGCCTTCCAGCCAGACAAGGGCATCCTGGCACCTCACCCCAAACCCACACACACATTCCATGAAATGGTTTGAAACTCCCTGGCTGTTCTCTGCTTTCGGTGAGCTGAGGACACCCTGGAAAGTGTGACCCGGCAGAACCCCATGCACACGCAGGAGATGAGGGTTAAGAAGGTGCCTGTTTAAGCTGGCTTCTGTCCTTCATGCAAGGCAGACATCAGCTGCGGGTGACATGCACATGCCACCACCCAGCTGGGCTGCGTGGGACACTGGCTGCCCATTTTCTCCCTCAGCACCCCTCCTCCTGGTTTCTCCCCCAGCTTTGATGGGGAACAGGCATTTACTGCATGGAGGAACTGCACCAGCACCCAGCCAGCAGGCTCTGGGAGCCAGCCCAGGGTGCTGAGGGAGTTCACTGTGACCACTTCCCTCCCCAGGCCCGCAAGGGGCACACAGAGCCAGGGCTGGCATCTCTCAAACCACGCCACCAGCTGCTCCAAAACCCCCACTTCGTTACTGCATCATTGCTTCATGCCAGACAAATGGTACCTTTGGCGCCCGCCGCCCGCTCCCCATTCATCACCCAGCTCATCTGCATCCAGCAGCTCTTGTGGTGCCACTCAGCAGGCAGCATGCTGCTGGAAGATGGATCCAGTGGCATTCATGTGCTGGCAGTGGCAGCTGGGCAGCACAAAATGTGCTGTGTCCAGTGCTGCCAGGGCTTGGCTAAGCCTCATCAGCAAGGATGAGGGGTCCAGTGGTCGTGCCCACTTGGTGGGTGAGCATCACAGCTTGGAGAGCCAGAGGAAGGCAGCTCTGCCATGCGCTTTCAGATCGTCTCCCACCCCACCAATGGGTACCTCTCCTGGCACCAGGGAGGGACAATGCTGCCCACCCCAGAGGAAAACTAAGGCGGCCACCTCACCTGTTTCCATTGAAGGTGGTTTTGTAGTCCCCGGGCGAGCGCAAGGCCTCCTCGGCGTAGACGGGCACGGGGGTCCGCACGCACTCGTGGGAGCACTGCAGGGTCTCGTTGTAGGCCGTGAAGATGTCGAGGGCGCTGGGCACGCGGGCGGGCGCGAAGTCGGTCAGGTTCTGGCAGCTCTCCTCCTGCTGGTCCAGTTTGCGCTGGTGGCTGTTGCGCCGCGGGCGCCCGCTCTGCGCACAGCTGCAGGGGCAGAGAGCGCAGTGAGCAGGGTCATGGCATAGGTCTGGGTGGAAGAGCCTCTCTGAGGTCATGGAGTCCAACCACCAACCCAGCACCGCCATGGTCATTAAGCTGTGGGAATCATACAGCTGTTAAGGCTGGGAAAGGCCTCCAGGATCATCTACCCAACACCTTCACCACCACCAGACCATGTCCTGAGGTACCACATAGAACCACAGAATCAACCAGGTTGGAGGAGACTTCCAAGCTCATCCAGTCCAACCTAGCACCCAGCCCTGGCCAATCAACCAGACCATGGCACTAAGTGCCCCATTCAGGCTTTGCTCCAACACCTCCAGGGACATTGGCTCCACCAACTCCCTGAGCAGCAGATGCCAACCCCTTACTAATCCAGCAGCAAAGAAATGTTTCCTAATCTCCAACCTAACCCTCCCTTGGCCCAATTTCAGGCCATTTCCTCTGCTGCCATCACCTCCTCCTGATACCTGCTGATGGGTGCTAGCACTTTGAATGCTGGGCAGGGAGCTGGCTCCTCATCAACCTGCTTTTCTGCTTCCCCTTGGGTGCAGGAATGGAATTGCTGCAACTCCTGGGGACAGCTGGAGTGGGCATAGAGGGCAGGAGGAGTGAAGGGCTGGTGCAGAGCGTGGCATGGCACAGCACAGTAGCTCTCTCACCAGCCCCAAGCTGCAGCCGTATCACTCTCCCAGCCAGGCTGACCTCAAAGTAGGGCACTGTCCCTGGGAAAATAGGTAAGGCAGCAGTGCCTGCAGCGCCGAGCTAACCTATTTTGCCACACGCTCTGCCATGCTGAGAGCATGAGCGGCAGCAAATTAAGCTGGAGGAGAACATGAACGCTCCAGGGGATGTGGCATGATTCAACCTGGTGGCACTTGAGGGCTCAGAAGGTGCCCTGCAGTCCTTGGAGACACAGGGAAGGTCAGAAAGTGCAGCTGGGGCTTGTTGAACCAGGCTGATGTGTAAGGAGCAGCAGCAAAGCTGCTTAAGCAAGGCTGCAGAGGAGATGCCACCCAGTGCCAGACAGATCCTGGCATGCTTGTGGTCCAGTAGATGACTTTGACCTCATCACATTGCAGCCACTGGATCCCACAGGGTCAGTGTGCACTTGTCCCATGTGAGACTTGGCCACCTGACCCTACCCACATACTGGGCCCCAATGCCACCCACCACAGGGGCACAAGTGGCTGCAGGTGCTTCAACCTCTCTGGAGGTTTCAGTATAGACACCCCACCCCACCCCACTCCAAACTCCCTCCTGCAGTGCCATGGGCTTCAATGTCCACAGCTAGAGAGGCACCCCTGGCCCTACCTTGTCCCTGTCCCCACCTTGCTCCCATCCTCCTGTCACCTCCCAACACCCCCCCCCCCAGCAGCCCCAGCAGGTTAAAGCCTTACCAGTTTTTTAAGACAAGAGTTGTTATCAGGGCAGCTATGACCATGATGAGGGACACTGTAATAGTGATGATCTGATGAACTGCCAGACCTGTGGAGGGAAAAATGAGAGGCAGTGGGCACAGGAGGACCCTGGGCAGCAGGGAGCAGACCCCCACCACAACACACAGCCCCCCTCAAGCACCTGGCAGCACGGCGGCTACCCACAGCCTGCGGCAGCAACGGTGCCATCCTCCCTCCTGCCTTACATAAACTCTTCTTGAAGCTGCTCGTTCCCTCCCCTCTCAAGTGTGCTCCTTGTCAGCCCGCATTAGGCACGAAGAAGGGAAGAGACGTGCGGACGTCTGCCCTCCGGGACGGAAAAGGAGCCTCGGTGCAGCCCTGCGGGCGGTGCGGCCGGGCCGGCGCTGCCTATCGGCACGCTCAGGGTGGGCTCCGCCGTTCCCAGTTCACCTCTCCCAGGGTATCGCTTTTTGGCTCTTGCATCCCTCCTAATGAGCAGTTTGGAAACAAAAGCGTCTCGGCGCAGAGGCTGCTGCTGATTCCGTGCTGCTTTACAGTTGCAATTTGGTAATGAAATGATTTTGCTGGCCGCAGCCCAAGGCTGTGCCGCTTTGCACAAGCAGATGTTGCAGCTCCTGACGGCAGCGAGGCTTTAATAAATCACCGAGTGTCAGCAGGGCAGGGGAACAAGCAGCGCGACACTGAGAGGCATCTCTGCATCTGTGCAAGACATGCCCGGCACTGCCAGCTTCTGTGGCTGTCGCTTCCCACAAGAGAGCATTCCAGCTCCCAGCCTGGCCGGAGCCAGGGGTGCCCGTGAGGCTGCCCCAGCTGCAGATCCAGGAAGGCAGTGGGCAGACTACTGCCAGCCTGCCCAGCCAAGGGCCTCAGCAGTGAACTGGCTGCAGGAGCTTTTCCAGCATCCCTTGCCTGGTAAAAGTGACATGTGCCAGGCGTACCCCTTCCTCTAAGGACAGAAATCCCTCCTGGGAGAGATGGGATGGGGGGTGGCATCTCATCCCAGCCTGGAATGCTGCTTGCTATGGGGACTTCATACTCCCATGGGAATGCCACTGTAGTTCTCCCACAGTCATGCCACCCAGTAACTTCCCAAGGCTCTCCCACACCTCCACACTGCAGATTTGGGGCCAGGCTGTGGCTCCCCCTCTTTCGGTCCAGCACAGCCCACAGCCCTAGCAGGCTGGCACAGGCCTAGCAGTAGCAGCCTGAGTAATTAGGGCAGATGAGATTCATCAGGAGCATCTCCAACCATAGCTCATGCTTCCTGCTCTGCTGCTTCTCTCCAAGGACAAAAGTTTTGCTCCCTTGAAATTCCTTCTCTGTCTCCCCCTGCTCATCTCCACAGCCCGGGGGGCTTTGTGTCCCTGCCCACGCTGCTGACAAGACTCATCAAAGGAGAAAAGCTGCTCCAGACTAGCCAAGGCTCCCGGGGCAGAGCTGCACCCCCTCTGTGTTTGGTGCCTCCCAAGGGCTGCTCATCTCTCAGAAAGACCACAGAGAGTGCATCCAGCCCGGGGAGGAGCAGGAGAAGAGCCATGTGAGGCTGCTGAGCTCCACGGTGCCACTGCAGGGGAGGTGGAAGCTGCTGCCTGTGGGTCCACTCACCCTCTGCAGGCCAGCATCAGCATCCAGCATCAGGAGAACAAGTGTGGGGGGCTAGAGAGGTCCCCCTGGCTTTCATCAACCCTACCAACACATGCCTCAGCACCACACCTCACCACCTCAGCATCCTTGCTTAAGATCCACCATCATCTGAGCAGCACTGCCCAGTCTGCAGAATCCAGGCTACCTGATGGCTACCTCAGGAGGGAAGTGGAGATCCCTCAGGATGCTGAGATGCATCAAATTCCAGATTCTGATCCACAACTCCAGCCCACAGAGACACCTCTTTGGAAGCACTGAGGAATGTGACTGTGCTGCCAGGATGTATACTGGGCATAAATCAGGATTGTGAGTCCCGACAGCCTGATATGATAAACCCAAGGTCACCTTCACCCAAGATCTGATTCACCAGACCATGCCTGGTGCCAAGCACTGGGGCAGTGACTGCTCAGGAGAGGACTTCTCTGCCAGCCCCAGGATGCTTGGGAAGGACCAGTATGAAAGGAAGGAAGTTGTGGCACCCACCCTGGTGACCACAAGGCTCTGGAGGATGGTGGAACAGAAGCCCTCACCCCAAAACTAAAGCAGCAGGGTGTCTGGAAGGAAGCATCCACCTGGAATCTTCTAGCACTGTGTCACTGGATACAGCATGGGGAGAGATGGGAGAAGATCTGGAGGAAAGAACAGTGATCTCAACTGGTTTTAAGGAGAGAACGTGGTCTGGAGTGAGAGGCAGCAGCAGATGTTAGCCACACCGTGGACAGCACTGCTGAAGGGTTTTTCTAGAGGTAGGACTGAGAAGAAACAGCTTTCCAAAGGCCAGTGCTGCCAAAACGCCAGGCCTCTGGATCCTGGCATGGTTCCATCGCCAAGCCAGCAGAAGGCAAGAGCCTACCAGAATGTGAGGAGCTGAAGGATGCTGCCAAACCCCTGTAATCTGGGATCCTTTCTCTGCTCCTCAGGGCTGAAGGATCCCTCCCTAGGATGTCATCGGACAGAGAGATGGAGAGGGAGGGACGGATTGGAAGGGATGGAGAGGAAGAGATGAAGAGATGGAGAGGAAGGGATGGCTGCTTGTCAGCCCCCATTCCCTGGACAAGCCGAGGCAAGGGATGGGATGTGTCAGGGTTATTTTTCTCCCTCACTCCAGCACCTCTTTTGCCAAGGACCCATTTCCTCCATTTACTCCCAATTACACTTCAATTGGTTCCAACAGGCTGTGACAAAGCTCCTCCCGAGAACGGCTGCCACGAGCAGCTGCCAGGACAAAGCGGGTCAGGGGAGCGAATACGAGGGCTGAGAACGGTGCAGGGGGATGGAAGAGGATGGAGAGGACCCAGCACCTACCTTCTCCACCCAGTTCCAGCTCCAGCAGGGTCCAATACCAGGAAGCAGCCATGGGAATTCATGCTCGGGGATCCAGCACAGCCTCGCAGAACTCGTTCATGTTTCTGCAGGCTGGGGTAGGCTCTAAATCATCCCTACCCATGGGGACGTGGCTCTGAGTGGGCTGGATCACCCTGGAGCTACCAAGCCCGGAGCTGTGTGGGCCGTGGTGCCCTGGGAGCTGTATCCCGATGGATCTGAGGAGCACAGCCAGCAGCTCCATGCCGGGTCAGGAGCGACACCCACCCCGGCAACATCCCGGCCGCATCCTTGGCTGCGATCTTGGAGCAGCTCCCAGTGGGCCACTGCCGAAAAAGATAAAAGGGAAGCCTCTAAAAATAAGATAAACCCAGCCCAGTGCCCGACGGCTTTGAAAGCAGGAGCGGCGCCGGCAGCAAGAGCCGCGGGGGGCTGGGAGCCGAAGGCAGAGGCGGCAGGGCCAGGGGAGGACCCAGCAGTGCCATTAGTCCTGGCACTTACGTCATGGGGGGAGGCAGAACAGATTGCAGGTGGCTGAGCCCGGGGAGGGATGGCAGCTCCTCGGAGCAGGACACATGGATTTAAGAAGGGCTGGATAATTTTAGACTCCAGCACATCCATACGGTGCCATATGTAGCGGCGTGGAAGGAAGCTCCTTCGCATCCATCACACATCCATTCTGCACCAGAGCCCGGGGGGATTGCAAGGGGGTGGGAAAAGTTTTCCCCAACGTCATTAACCATGGAAATGATGGGAAGAGTGACCTGCTGGGTGACAGGGATGATTCCTGGGCAGCCTTGTAGCAGTGCTCATCACAATTCATGGATTCATGGAATAGGTTGGGTTGGAAGAGACCTTAAAGCTCATCCAGTTCCAAACCCCTGCCATAGACAGGGACACCTCCCACCAATCCAGGTTGCTCAAGGCCTCATCCAGCCTGGCCTTTAACACCTCCAGAGAGGGGACATCCACAGCCTTCCTGGGCAACCTGTGCCAGTGTCTCCCCACTCTCACTGTCCAGAACTTCTTCCTCTTCTCCAGTCTCAATCTGCCCTCCCCAAGCTTCAGCTGCACTAACAGCTCTTCACCCTGACTCCACAAATTTGTCAGATCCTTTCTCCTAGGCCTTCAAAGAAATGTAGACAAGCACACAGAGCAAAATGGAACAGAAATACCCAACCTGCCAGGGAAGGAGCTAATGGATGGGGCATCCTGGCCAAGGGAAGCATCCCATAAGGGACGCGCAGCACCAGGGGGTGAGATGAGATGAAAGAGAGACGGCTGTGAAGAGCAAAGCATTACTTTAAACACAGCCCTAGGAGCCCAATCTGTCTGGAGGAAAAGGGACCTGAAGGAGGAAAATCAATAGCTCATAAAGCAAAATTACCCTCCTCTTCCTCCAGCGTGGGAAGGCTGCTGCCCAGCACCTAACTCACAGTGAAAGCTGCACCCCCAGAACACAAGGAGCAGAGCAGCGGGGGGCAGGAATCACGGTGGCTGGGTTTGTTTGCTCACCTCCGCGTCAAAGACCGCAGCTGGCGAAGCTCAGCCCCAGCGAGTGAGTTAATTACACCTTAACAAGCAGGGCAGAAAGGAGCTGCGGGAAGCGCAGAGGCTGGCGTGGCACCGAGGAGGGACCCCGGGAGCTGCCGCCCCATCCGGCCCCGGCAGCTTCCCTCTGACAAGGCTTTTACCAGGCAATTTGACGCAGTGACCATTTAACTGGAGGGTAATTACAGGAGAAGTATTTAATGGAATTGAAAGTGTGTCCAAGCCCCTGCGCTTCTGCTAGTGCAGCAGATTTTAATGTGCTCCTGCCAGCAGGGAAAGCTCTTCAAAGGCGCTCTTTGAACCCCTGGAAATGCTGAAATATTGCTGGCTTTTTCCACTCACTGTCCCAGCACACTCTGCTCTCACGGAGGGGAGAGGGGAGGGCTTCTCACGGTGGGACCTATCCTCACCATCCCCAGCAGCCATGCACCAACACTCAAACTCAACTCCAAACTCTTGCCTATCCCAGGGAGAAACCTAACTCCCGCAAGCGCTCGGCGCCAGGGCTCGGTTTGTTCTATGGCGTTTTAAAGCCCATCTATTTGCCACCGAGATGAAAGTGCTGAGTTTTGGCCTTTCCAGCCACCTTTTGAAACAGCTCCCGGATGGCTCTGCATCAACAGGATTAATTCCATGAGAAAAATCCATTCTGGAGTGATGTCTTGCTAGCATGGAAGTGCACGGTGGCAGCCAACAGGAGATATAGGCTCTTAATTAAAAACAAAGAGAACCTCCATCCCCCCCAGGGCCTTTATTTCCACAGCTCTGCTTAGGGAGACCATATTTTTCATTTTCCCAATAAAAACCAGCTAGGAGCAGCAGCTCTTTGAAGACCCTCGTCAAGGCCTCTAAGCTGCATAAAATTAAACCAGGCCAAACAGCTCCGTTTCATTTTGGAGAGCTTGATCTTGAGTCGACGGCAGGCAAACAACCCACACGCTGGGCACCTGCTGCCTTCACCTGGGAGGATGCAGTGAAGCACCACAACCCCTTCCTACACATGGATTATTGCTTCCTTGCTCCTTTCCCCCCCCCCCCCCCCCCCAAATCAGCCTTTCCACAACCCCCACTCTGAGCTGAAATGTTGAATCACCTCCATAAGCCCCATCTGGGAGGGTGAGGACCCACCAGGGCAAGCTCAAGAGGCAAGTGCTGGACTGCAGCAGGTTTCCATGTGTATGGTCAGGCTTTAACACCTTTCCCTCTCAATCCTCAAGCAAAGCATCACATCCAGTTGAGGAGAGACCATCCCAAACAGGCTCCCAGTGACCAGCATTGCAAAGAAAGTGGCTCCTGGGAGCAGCTGAAGATTGGATGGAGAAGGAAATGATGAAAATGCAGATGGCAGTGGTGCTGTGCCCACTTTTCCTACCCAAAATAACCTTCTAAGCCACTTCCACAGTGAACATCACAGCCCAGGCAGAAGCCAACAACCAGCACTGCCACCACTGCCTCCACCCTGCCCTGCACCCGGCTCAGCACTGCAGCAGGCAGACCATCACCCTGATGGCTACACCACAGTCTGCTGCCCACAGCAGCTGCACCAGCACTAGAGCCCTCTTGGGTGGCTCAGCAACTGTCCGTGACACCTTCCTGACTCCCTGTCTGCATCTGTGCAGGCAAAACACAGCTGGAAGAGCCTGGAATGGGGAACAGCTGGGCTGATGGACCCCTCAGAGTCTCCTCAGAGCATTAGGTACCACCACATCTCCAGGCAATGTGAGATGGCAACAACCAGAGAAGATCCACTCTGCTTCAACTCAGCAGAGCCTGATGAGCCTGGCAGCTGGCTGACTGCTCTGGGCATCGACTCCAAATGCCTTTGGACACAGGAACATCAGTGCCAGTGGCTGCCCACTCCAAAGTGAGGGTCTTCTTGTGGAGCTCAACATCCTGCCCTCATCCCTGTCATGAACCTCCTGCCCTGAGCAGCCAGGATGCCTCCACATCCTCCTGAGCATCACAGAGGGGCTTGGGAAAGTGCTCCAGAGGCACTGCATCTTCCCCAGNACCCCACCCAAGCCCCAGCCAGATGATAAAACCACTTTCAGACAGGAAAATTCCACTCGGAGCATTGCACAGCCGCTCGGCAGCAATCATCCAGAACCGGCCGGTCCCAGGGGGGATCAGCCCAGCTTGAACCCTGCTGCCCTTCAACAGCTTGTAAGAAAAATCATTTACCCAAACCAGGAGGGTCAGAAACAGGGAAGGAGACAGGGCAGGGCTCCTCTCAGAAAAGCTGGTTCTAGTGCAAAGTCTCCACTGTGCCAGGGAACGGTCCTGGGGTGCTCCTCTGATCACTTCCCTCACCCTCAAAGCAGAGTTTGGGCAGGCAAAGCCTCTCATTTTCCCACCTGCTAAATCAGGGCGATCGACTCCAAAGCCCAGCCCAGTGAGAATTCCTCCTCCTGAAGTGAAAATGCAGCTCTTCAGCAGCAGAAACCCACCGAGGCTGCTGGAAACCTCCTGATATTTGGGTCTGGGCTGATGAAAGGAGAGAACATCCTCCTGCTGCCACAGCTGAGGAGCGGCGGTGCCAAGAATGAAGATCCTAGAGGCTTATGCTAAAGACACTGGGACTTATCTGCTCAGGTGTTACAGTAAATATCAGCGAGCAGTAAATACTTGGGAGAGCAGCAGAGGAGAGCTGCTGGCTGGCTCAGACACATGTGGGTGCCGGCAGAGACAGCCACACGCGCGGCGGCTGCTAATCCCGTGGAGAGGGCCAGTCCTGCTCCCTCGGCACTGCTCTGGCTGCAGCCACCTTCCTCCAGCCTTCAGGAAAACCACAGCCTCACAGGGGATCCTTTGGGACCCTCCCGAGACATGCAGTTGGTGGGTGCTGGCCTGGGTGATGCCATCTAACCCCCTCGGCTCCCCTCCAGCCCCTAGCTGCGCTTGCTCCCGATGCCTTAGCAGGGCGGATCAAAGCGGCGGCTCCATCCCCATCGCCCAGGGGCTGCTTTTAAGCACATTTATCTTTAATTGATTCCTTTGAAGCCTTCTGCATCCGCTATCTGCTCGCACCCAGCACCCCCTCATCTCCAAGGCAGGGTCATCTCCCGGCAAATGTCTCCTTATCATTAGTTTTAGTCTTGATATGCTCCGGGTCAGGGATGAAGAGGGGACAGACAGCAGGCTGGGGCACGCTACGAGCTCAGGGCTCTGTCTGCTGGCAGTGGTAGGTGCCCACAGATTCATAGAATGGGTTGGGAGGGATCTTTAAAATCACCCCGTTCCAACCCCCTGCCATGGGCAGGGACACCTCTCACTAGCCCAGGCTGCTCAAGGTCCCAGCCAACACTGCCTCAAACACCTCCAGAGAGAGGGCATCCACAGACTCCCTGGGCAACCTGTGCCAGTGTCCACAGCACCACCCACAGTGGTACCCACGCAGCTCCCCACCTTCACTCTGGAGCATCCTGGCACACAAACCCATCTCCAGGAAAGGAGGTCCCCTGGGCACCGGCTCCATCCCGAGTGCAGCAGCGATTGAGCTGCCATTCAGCAGCAATGGGCACAGAGAGGCTCCTGCCTTAGACACCACTTAGGGGTTTAATTAAAGGCAGCTTTATTCTAATAACTCTGAAGGGAGAGGCTCAGCCAGCACAGCCAGCAGGATCCCTGTCTCCCCCTGACAGCCTCTCATTCAGTTTTCTCTTTTCCTCTCATTTTTTGGCTGTGCCCAGAATCCAGGAGGGTGCTCTGCCATGGCAGATGAGCTCAGCCCACCAGGACTGCAGCCACCCCGGCTAAGGCTGCAGCCAAGGCTCCAGCCAGCCCCAGCAGCATCCTGCACTTTTAATTCTGGATCTCCTTCCCAGCCCCACCCTCACAACAGCTCCCCAAAAAGGCAGCAAAGGAGAGCAGAGACACAAACTATGCCTGGGTCAGCATCACACATCTCCATCTGACTGCCAGCAGAACTCTGCCAGGTGGCACCAAGACAAGCACACCTGAGCCATGGGTTACCCAAAACACTCCCTGGCATAGCAGCATCCACCACATCACAGTGGCACCCATCACCTCACAGTGGCACCCACCACACCACAGCAGCACCTACTGCACCACAGTGATACCTATCACCTCGCAGTGATACCCATCACCTCACAGTGGCACCCACTACACTGAAGCAGCACCCACCACACCACAGTGGTACCCATCACCTCAAAGTGGTACTCATCGTGTCACAGTGCCACCCATCACCTCACAGTGGCACCCACCACACCACAGCCGCACCTACTGCACCACAGTGATACCTATCACCTCGCAGTGATACCCATCACCTCACAGTGCCACCCACCCCCCCACAGTGGCACCCACCACCCCAAAGCGGTACTCATCGCGTCACAGTGCCACCCATCACCTCACAGTAGCACCCATCACCTCACAGTGCCACCCACCACCCCACAGTGGCACCCACCACCCCACAGTGGCACCCACTGCTTCACAGCAGCACCCACCAGCCCCTCCTTCCTCTCTGGCCATCACCATCCATCACTCGCCCGCCTCCTCTCCTACCTACAAGTGTTTGCTGTGCCAGGGGATGTTCTCCAGCTTGTTTTTGCAGCTGGTGACTCACGGGGACATTGTTTCTGCCTTTTTTTCTCTTGCTTTCCCGGCACGGAGGAGCAGGGCGAGAAGAAGAGCTGACAGAGCAGGACTGTGCTCATCGCTCGCCTGAGTGAGCACGGCTGCCTCCACCGCTGTGCCCCTGTTCTAAGCAGCCCTCTGGTCCCCCCAGCACCCTCAGCAGCAAGTCCCATCCCTGTAGCACAGAGAGGAAAGCAAGGGCACAGAGCACGGAGCACTGGTGCTCAACCAGCCACCTTTATTGCCATGAGAGCAGAACCTGATCCAACGGCCCTAAGGGTTCCCTCGGCTGTGGGAGCCTCGAGGTGGCTCTGTCAGCTCCTGGGGTGGCCTGAGCTCCCTCGGGTGCTGCAGCAGGACTACCTCGACCCACGGGGCTGCAGCCAAGAGAGTTGAAGGGCTATGAGTTGTGAAGGCACCTCCCTATCCACTTGCCCACCCACATCGGACTCATCACAACGTGTGGCACCTTAGGGAATGGCAGGACAGGTCTTTGCGATGCTGGCTGAGGCAGATGAGGAGCACAGAGGAGTTACCTCATCCCAGTTTGCAGCCATATGCTCTTCCCGGCAGAGAACAAACCCTTCCAGCCACCAAGGCTTATGTAAGAGAGGAGCAGGGTGTGCAGGACGTGCGGGCAGTGCCAGCAGGACCGCCCATGGCACACCCGTTGCTTCCAAGCGGTGCTCACCACTCACTCCCGAAACGTGGCAGCAGTCAGGAGCTCCCTGGGGCTGTCCTAGGAGCTCATTCCTGGCACTGGAAGGAAAAGCAGATTGGAGCTCAGGCCCTTTTGGGTGTAGGGCCGACAGGCTGAGCCCAGGAAGGTCCTTCAGCCCCGGGCTGAGTTCACCGCACCCAGCACAAAGCAATTCGTGAGCAAACCCTGCACTGCCTCAGGAAGCCTCTAACGAGAGCTGAGAGTGGCCGCAGCCAGCCCGGGGAGCTGCCAGTGACACCGAAGCTTGGGGCTGCTGCTCTCTACCGAGCTGCTGGACAGGGCTGGCAGCCGTGGTGGCACTGACAGGACCACAGCAGCACTGGCACACCGATGGTATTGCCTCACCTAAACGAGGCTGCCAGCTCCAAGAAATTCTCGAGCAGGAGCAGCATGTGCCAAGAGCCACCATCCCACGTGCTGCTCAAGGGCTGTCACAGCAACCAGCCCACCAGACCCCAAATACCCAGCCTGGAGGATGCCACCAGCACTAGCCTGGGGAGATAAGGCTGAAGATGTGGTCACAGAGCTCAAGCTGGCATCGATGTTGATGCTCCCTCTCTGGCTTACCCAGCCGATCCCAGTCTATGCTCAGAGGTGTGTAGGTTGGGAGCTTTCCCCCCCCAACTATAAATAACTCCTCTGGGGCAGGAACACCACCACTGGTGGCTTGTGTCTTCCTGCCAAGAGGGACAGGCTGGATAAATTAATTGGGATTAAGATTAGGCCACAAAATTCTTTTTAGATTGGAGCAGGAAATCCCTGCGGGCTAAAAGCAGTCGATGCTCAGTGAATAAATTCTGTAAACTACACGGCGGTGTCCCAGGGTTTAATACCAGCAATAACAAATAGAATCTGAAATAAATGGGAAGCAGCTTTCCCAGCCATGTCCACGCAGCAGCCAGCACAGGAGGAAGGCATCACCCGGTGCCGGGGCTGGGCTAGGGCTGGAGATGGCTGATGGAGAAAACACAGCGAGAGGCTACGGAAACGCCTCCGACCGCCGCGCTGAATCAGAGCTGCTGCTGCTGCTGGCCTCCAGCTGCTGGTGTTTAACAGCACAAAATCCAGCCTGGTGGGGTTGGAGGGATCCTCTGGAGACCAGCCAGACCAACTCCTACCTCTCTTGCTCCAGCAAGGGCACCCGCGGCAGCTTGCCCTGGAGCACAATGGCCAGGTGGGTTTGGAATCTCTCCAGAGGAGACTCCACAACCTCTCTGGGCAGCCTGCTCCAGGCCTCCAGCATCCTCAACAACAAAGAATTTTCTCCTCTTGTGCAGATGGAACCTCCTGGGTTATAGTTTGTCTCCACTGCCCCTTGTCCTGTGACTGGGCACCACTGGCAAGAGTCCAGCCTCATCCTCTTGCCTCCTACCCTTTAACTCTTGCTGATGATTAATCAGATCCCCTCCGGGGCTGTTCTTTTGCAGGCTCTCAGCCTTTCCTCCTCGCAGAGCTGCTCCAGGCCCATCAGCAGCTTTGCAGCCTCCACTGGACTCTCTCCAGTACTTCCTTGTTCCTTTTCAACTGAGGAGCCCAGAACAGGTTCCTGTACTCCAACTGTGGCCTCGCCATGACAGAACAGAGGAGAACCTCTCCAGACCTGCTGGCCATACTTTACACAGACACTGTTCTTGCAGCACCGCCAAGGGAATTCATGCTGCAGCGACTCTCCCTCCACCCCCGGCACGCCCTAGCCCTCCGCATTTAACCCCTGCTGCCCCAGCAGGCCCTACCTGTGCTGTCTCCCAGCCCGCGGGGCGGGCGAGCATCCTTGCCACCGCTGCTGTGGCCGGCGGCTGGCTCGGCGGTGCTGGTGCGGCCAGGGCTGCTGCGGGGCACGTCCCCAGCGGGCACCGGAGCCGGGGTGCTGGGGGGCACGCGGGGCGGTGTGGCAGCGGCGGCGGTGGCGGTGGTTGTGGTGGCGGTGGTGGTGGCGGCGGTGGTGGTGGCGGCGGTGGTGGCGAAGGCGCCGGGCAGCGTGCTGCTCTCCAGGGAGTCCTCCTCGCCCGTGGGGCCCCAGACGATGACCTCGGGCAACACTGTGGGGCGCCCGTCCCACGGGGCGAAGCCGCGGCCGCGCAGGTGCCGCCGGCCCCTCCGGGAGCGGGGGCGGCGTAGGGGGCGGCCGGCGGGCAGGGGGGCGGCTGGGGCAGGCCGGCGGGAGCGGGGTCTCTGTGTGGTGGGGGGCACGGGGGTGCAGTTCCAGGGGTGCCCGGGGCGCCGCAGGTCCTCCCCGCTCCCCGTGGCCCACAGCGAGGCACGGGATAGTCTGTGCCGGAGCGCCGGGCGCGACGACAGCCTCCCTCCGGTGCCGCTGGGCGCGGGTTGGCAGCTGGCGAGGTCCATGGCTAGGTGGAACATGGCTATTAAAATCCAAGCATGGCTTCCGAGCGGGCAACCTGACCTGTGGGCAGACAGGACCTCGTTAGAAGGGCAGGGGAGCAAGGCAAGGATCCTTCCCCCAAGCCCAGCCACACAAAGCGGCCGCTGGCACAGCAGCAACCTGGTACCACCATCCCCCTGCCGTGCTTCTGCCAGTGCCCCGTGAGAAGGCACTGCAGGGTGACCTGCGCCCACTCCCCGTGCTCTTCCCACTGCAAATCCACCACCAGCACCACAGCAAATCGAGAGCTGCCATCAGAAACGACAGCTCTGCTGCCTTCCAGCCAATCTGTGAATGACTCGAGGGTGGCTTGTGCCACCAAGTGCCCTGAGGGAGCAGCCGGTGCCCAATCCCAGCCCTTTTGGATGAGTTCTCTAAAGCAGATGGCACAAGTGGAGCACCAGCAGCAAGAGCCTTTGCTCTGAGGTCTGTGTCATAGAAGCACAGAATGGTTTTGGTTGGAAGAGACCAAACTAGAGGTGGTTTCCTCTCATCCTGTCACTTGTTCTTTGGGAGAAGTGACCAGCTCTTGACTAGCTCTGGTCTCCTTTCAGGTCTCCCCTGAGCCTCCTTTTCTCCAGGCTGAACAACCCCAGTTCCCTCAGCTGCTCCTCACCAATTCTGTTCTCTAGACCCTTCAGCAGCTTTGTTGCCCTTTTCTGGATCTGCTCCAGCAAGTCAAAGGGGCTTGGTCCCTGCTCCCCAGGTTTCCAGCCAAGGTATGAGCCCATGGAGGGCGCCAGTCCCTCAACGTGCTGGGGCAGGAGAGTCTATAGCCCATCTCCCATGGAGGTGGTTCTCCTGCAGCAGCACCATCCCCCCTTGGAGTGAATCAGTACCCAGAGCCCAGTGTAACCTGGTGGCACTTGGACTCTCCGAATGCTCCCTCAGCAAAGCCCCTGCCCTGACAGAGGAGGAGGAACAGCCTCTTTCTCTGCTTCTTGCTGTGCCAGAGTTGCTGCTGGCTCAGGATTTCAGCTCTGGCTTTGATGTAACGTGCCACCACCACGTCATGTCACATCACCTCGTCTCATGTCAAAGCTCTCTGCCTTCCTCAGCAGCACCACACCTTGCAAGGCTCAGCTCTACTCACGCCTCCTCCTCAGATGTTCCCCCCTCATGAAGAAGAGCAGTAGGAAAATGCCTGATATGCACAAATTCCTTCTTCTGTTTTTTTTTTTCCTCATCCCATTAAAAAAAAAAAAAAAAGAAGGGAAAAAAAAAGGAGGGGAAAAAA
>WAAF01014961.1:28658-55399 GCA_013400475.1 Tricholaema leucomelas | reverse complement strand
AAAAAAAGGAAAACAAAAATCATTAGGCCAAAGCCCAATGAAATCTTTACTCCATTTTATTCAGCTTTTGCAGAAGCAAGACTTTTGTTGGCCTCAGCAGGAGTTAATTGGAGCTTTATCTGGCTAAATTGACTAATCCTCCGCAGCGCTGAGCCCGGTGCAGGCCCTGGGAGCACGACAAAATGTGCATCTGGTTGACAGGAGCGTTTGTACCCTCCCTGCACGCCTCAGCTAGAGGAGCTGACCTGGATACTCCCAGCACGGGCTTGTGCTGCTCACAGGATTTCTCCTTTCTTTCCTTAATTGGGGATATGTTTTTTTTTCCCCCCCTCCCAGGCGTAGCAGCGTTTATTTTGGGGAGGGAAAAGGCGACGCAGGCAAAGAGCGCAGAAGGAGAAAGGGAAGAGCCAGAAACAGACAACAGCAACCAAAATAGTTCAGGCTGGGGGAGGAAGGATTTCAAGGCTTCAAAAAAAAACCCCCAAACCAACAAACCCACCAACCAACCACACCACAAACCACTCAAAACATGTTGGTGGGGGTCGGTTGTTGGTTTTTTTAGAGGCTGGCAGTGCCAGGGGGACTCCACGAAGAACACACCCCCCCCCCAACCCCCCGTGTGCTATGCAGCTGCAGTGCCACAGGCAACAACCCATCGAGTCAGGAGCATCCATTGAGAGCACTCAGCACAGCTTCACCTTCACAGCGCTCACATTCACTCCAGCAGTACCTCAGGCTCGATTTCAGCCTCTGCCTGGTTTCCCAGCACCACCCAAAATGTCTTCTTGCAGGGAGGGAGAGGTGCCAGGCACCTGGTTGGCACCACTCTCACCCCGTGTACCACTTCTGACACCCAAACCTCTGCCCTGCCCTCTGAGAGCAAGCAGCACTTTGAAGAACAGCTGCTGAAGGAGGGAGGGGAGGATGTGCCCAGCCCAAACTGGGTGCTCACCAAACCCCAGCTGCTGCGTGGAAGCTTCTCAAAGACAAAATGCCAGCTCCTGGTACCCGAGGTTGGCAGCACACAGGAAAAACAGATTTTTCCCCTCTTTCCATTTCCTCCTGCTAGTTCCTGTCATTCTCAAGCTGAAGCCATGGCAGCCCCCAGCTCCTGGGGGCTTGCTCCTGAGCACTCCTGCAGGTCACACTAGCAGGCAGTGCCTGAGCATGGCAGGCAGTGCCAGGTGACACCCAAACACAGCAGTGTCCCCTGCTGCTGGCATCAGCCCCCAGGCCAGAGCCAGTGGTGATGGTGACACAGTAGGGGACACCTTCAGCTCAGCACAAGGCAGGCAGAGCCCTCAGCAGCAGCCTGTCCTGGCCCAAGGACAGCGTGGGTCACCTTCCTCTCTGTGTCCCTTCCGTGATGCCAGCCAAGGAGCTGTCACCCCGGGAGCTGTCACCCAGCAGTGTCCTCCCGGCCACCCGGCTGGCTGGCACGGCCCCAGGAGGTGGCTGTGGGGACGGGAGAGGTGAGTGCGGGTATCTGGGCGGGTTCTGCGTGGCGTGCAGGCTGTGAAGGCTCTGGAGCAGCGAGGAGCAAGTGTCCTTCAGAATAAATAGCAGCGTGTAGGAGTTGCTGTTGTCCTGGCAACGCAGCGATGTGCTCGGCGCGGGATGCGGCAGAGCCCGGCGGGGCCGGTGGCAACAAGGGACCTCAGGTTTGGCCACATCACCATCCTTCCCTCCTTGGCACTGCTCCTGCTCCCCCGGGTGCCAGCTGAGCACCCTGACATAGAAGGCAGTGAGAGAGGTGCATCGCAGAGGGACATGTCCCTGGAGGTCATAGAATCAGAGAATTGGTTGGGTTGAAGAAGGCCTCTAAGATCCTGAGTCCAAATGACAACCCAGCTCCACCTTAGCCACCAAACCATGTCCCCAGGTGCCACAGCCACAGGTTTTTTCAACACCTGCAGGGATGAGGACTCCACTACCTCCCTGGGCAGCCTGTGTCAGTCCCTGACTACGCATGTAAAAGAGAAATTTTTCCTCATCTCCAGTCTAACCCTTCCCTGGCACAATTTCAGGCCATTTCCTCTCTTTTTATCACTTGAAACTAGGGAAAAGAGACCAAAACCTCACCTCACTGCGGCCTCCTCTTAGGGAGCTGTAGAGGGCAATGATGTCTGCCCCCAGCTGCACCCCACCAGCCCTGCTCTCCAGACCCTTCCCTAGCTTTGTTGCCCTTCTCTGGAAGCTTGCCCGAGCGAGAAGCCCCCAAGGTTGTCCCACAAAATCCTGCTGCTCCTCACACACCAGGGACCCTCTGCACCTCCACCTCCCCAGCACCTCCACTTTTCCCTTGCAAAGGGGGGTTGGGAGCCTGGGCAGCTTTGTTATCTCTTTTCCCATCTCAGAGGGTATTGGGGACATCACCCCAAACACTTCTCAAACTCCAGGAAAAAATTCAACAGAACTCCAAAACTGGGTTTAAAAAAGAAGGCAGCAGCAGGAGCCTGGAGAAGAAATCCCTTCTTCAGCTCCCACACCTTTGCTCCCGTGAACCACAAATCCACTCCTGCAGTTAATGGATGGAGAGGCACAGCCAGGGAACCTCCGCTAAATATTTACCTGCACCTCGTGGGAAGCACAAGAGCAGATTCCAAGGAAATTGCTCAGATAATTACTGGGATCATGAAGGTTGAGCACTCCTGAGATGCTCTGCTGAGCCCAGCTGAGCCAAGCTCTGGTTCAAAGATGCTGCAGTTACGGGAGCTGAAGCTATTGCCCACCAAACCTGACAACTTTCAGAACCCTCCCCCGCACACACCCCTTCTCAAACCCTTCCAGACGCAGCTGTTTGCTTTAAGAGGAGGAAAGTTGGCACTTAAGAGGGAGATTAATTCCCAGAAGGCTGGAGGATGCAAGCTCACTTTGCCCCGTGCTGGTTGGGAAGAGGCTGCTGCCCTGGTGCAAAGATCCTGCCCAGCAACTCTGGCCTCACCAATCCCACGGCCAACAGCAACGTGGCTCTTGCCACCAAGCCCAAGCACCTTCCTTCCTGCCAGGAAAGCCAGGATGACAAACTCCTCCCACCCCAAACAAGAAGAGAAAAGGCAACACCTGGCGCAGACAATGGGGCAGGATGGAAACACTTCTGTCCACCTCCCAGGGACCTTCAGAGGATGGTGGCACTCCCGGAGAAGCCCCAAAGCTGCAGGCAGGTGAATTCAGGGGCTGCAAAACCAGATGCCCAGAAACCCCTGACTGCTGATCTGTCCCAGCAAGAAACTGGAGCCGTGGCCATGGAGCAGCTCTGACAACGTGGAGAGCTCGGCCCGTGGGCAGCCTGCGCAGGTCCCACCCACCTCCGCAGCCTCCAAAGGCTCGCCGGGGCTTGAATCCCAGCGCAGCCCCCGGCAGAGGCACCTGGTTGTGTCTCTTCCAGAAGGTCCTCATCTGCTCTCCAGCACCAACCCCTTTCTCCAGCGACTGCGGAGACACTTCACAGGCAGCGCTAAATGCAGAATAGGCTGATTTTGAATGCAGAATTATACAAATGGAGCCATTCTTCCATCCCCTGCCTCCTCTTAGGTAATCTATTGGTATTGCACAGGGAAGCAAGGTTATGTCCTTGCTGGGATGATTTACAGACCCTGAGCGTTTCCCATCTCCAGCCAGCCAGAGACAGCAGCAGTCCTGCGAGCAGCAGCCGTGGCCACGCTCGCTCAGCCCGGGCACGGCAAGCTCCAGGAAAAGCCTCCCTGGCAGCTTGGCTGCAGGTCCTGCGCAGGCACAGGGAGCACCACACGGTGTGAGGGCAGCTGCAGGAGCTGGCTGCAGGAGGAGGCCACTGTGTGACTTTCCCGATGGAGCTGGAGGAAGAGGGGAAGGGTTTGGCGGTGGCAGATCCTTGGCCCGGACTCGCCGAGGTGGGAACTGCAGACCTGCTGCAGCCGCTCGCATTCCTCTCCTCCTCTCCTCTCCAGCCCCGCGTCCCTGTGCAGCGATGATCCTTGCAGTGCAGCCACTGTCCTCTGCTGTGACATTACGGCCATTGCCATGGAAATCCAGCACTGCCAGAGCATCGCCAGGGCACCACCATTGCACTCTGCGCTGGAACGGACCCTCTGGAGGAAGGAACTGCACACTCCCATGCAAGGGCGCCACAGACCAGTGCCAACCAGCACCTGGCGAGTTACACCAAAGCAGCAGGGGGTTGATCTTTAAGGTCCTTTTCAACCCAAACCATTCTATGATCGAGAGGAGATTCCCAGGACCGTCCAGCACAGCACCCACCACGTCCTGCCCTACTTCCCGGGGGACCACAGGCACCATCCACCCAGACACCTTTCTCCTAGGCAATGTTTCGCTCCAGGGCAGGCTGCTCTGAACCCAGACTCAAGGGGAGCTGGGAAGTGACTCCTCACTGCTGTCTGCAGCCACGACTCCTTCCAAGATGATTATAAATTTGCAGAAATATGTCTGCCAAGCTCTTTAGAGCCAGCACTGGGAATTAAGGCACAAAAGCTGACACAGGGAAGCACCTGGGTAAATGAAATGTGCCACATCACTACCTGTGTATATTACAGAGCTGAGCCCCAGGATTACCTGCTAATAAAAGTGATATTTAAAACAAGTCCTAAGTTCCTCTGCTCTCCCCCTTCTCCCCACAAGTAATTAAACCAACACCACTTCCCACGGCGAAGGGGATGGGATTTATCGCCGAGGAAAATCAACAGAGGGTGAAATAGCCTGGAGCCTCACCACCGGGCTCCCACGGCCAGCAAATGTGTGCCCATTTCCCTGGGAAAACGGGGCAGAAAGAGGCTGAGGGCAGCAAGTCCTCCACAGGATTGAAAGACGGGATAGAGGAGCCAGATCCACCCCTGCCTGCAGTGAGAGAGAGGGGCAGGAGGGCGGCCGAGGGGAGCTGCTCGCTGTTCTGCCTCTGTCTTGAGCTCAGCCAGCTGCGAATAAACAATTTTACCATCTGAATAGCCGCGAGTGCGGAAGGCATCATTAACACCCAGGGCACCGCCAATGTGCTGATGCGGGAGGAGCGGCACTGCCAAGGCTGTCAGAGAGCGGAGCTGGCGCAGCGGTGCCACGGCTGCGCTCGCCGACCGGGGCTGTCCTTCGCCACAGGCAGAGGAAGGGCAAAGCCCTGGGAGCAGAAGCCCGGGGCTGATGCTGGAGCCTTCTGGGGCTGGAGTCCACTTCAGGTGTTGGAGATCACTACAGGCACTGGCACCCACCTCGGGTGCTGGAGACCGCTACAGGCACTGGCACCCACCTCGGGTGTTGGAGCCCACTACAGGCACTGGCACCCACCTCGGGTGCTGGAGACCACTACAGGCACTGGCACCCACCTCGGGTGTTGGAGACCGCTACAGGCACTGGCACCCACCTCGGGTGTTGGAGCCCACTACAGGCACTGGCACCCACCTCGGGTGCTGGAGCCCGCTACAGGCACTGGCACACCTCAGGTGTTGGAGACCACTACAGGCACTGGCACCCACCTCGGGTGTTGGAGCCCACTACAGGCACTGGCACCCACCTCGGGTGTTGGAGCCCACTACAGGCACTGGCACCCACCTCAGGTGCTGGAGCCCACCAGTGCATCCCATGCCACGTGGTTCAGCAAGGTCTTGCAGAGCAAGATAGGAATGAGAGAAAAAAGGAGAAAACACCAAAAACTGGCACACCTGGCATTGCTGCCCAGACAACAGTAGGTTTGTTGCATGTTCCTGGTGCCTGCTAAAGCTGAGCCAACCTTTAAGCCCTGCTCTCCACTTCATTTCACCTTCTCAAAGATTTTGAAGGATGCCAATGGGACTGAGAGGTGCCCAGCACCTGCAGCTGGCCTGAGGATGGATGCGAGACCTCAGCTAAGGCAGCGAGCAGGTGAATGTGACCCAGGATCCCCAGCCTAGCTCAACTCACTCCAGAAGGCACCAACTGTCTCCTTGGGCTCCCAGGATAGGAGCTGAGAAGTGCCAGGGGCTGGAAGCCCAGAAGCCATCCTGTGCCTCCAGACAGAGCAGTATCTTCGACGCCCTCCTGCACAAACCCAGTGCTCAGCAATTCAGCTGCTGCTGCTGCTCCAGCAGAAAGGTCCAGGCGTGGCCCAGCCCTCCCAGTAAGACAGAATCACAGAATGCATCGAGTCGGAAGGGACCCTTCAAAGGGCTTCTTGTCCCTGCTCACTGCAGGGGACACACACAGGACCCGACCCGGCTGTGGTTTTAAGCTGCCAAACGTTGAGAGGCAGGCTCTGGGCAAATCACCCTCAGCTGGGGGCAGAGGTTGGTGTTCCTACTGCCCCCCACCCCAGCCAGGTAGCAAACCACCTCGAGCACCTACCCAGCAGAGATGGAGCTCTGGGGTATCCCAGAAGTCGTGGGCATCCCTCCCCACCCCCTAGCATGGCTGCTGCCAGCCCAGCCGGCAAACACTGCGGGCATTAAGCACGGCGGGGCCGGACACTGCAGCCTTCATCCCCCCGTCGGGAGGAACACTCGGCTTTTGTCCCGCCCGGACAAAGGGGCTTTGTGAGTGCTGGCTTCCCAGCCCAAACCTGCACCTGGCACCCACTCATCCTGCTCATCCCCCCCTCTCAAATCCAGCCCCAGCACCGGGGAGCAGGCAGCAGGCAGAGCTTCAGCTCAGACACAACTCGCTGGGAAGTTTGCTCTCAGATTTACAAATCCACCCCAAAATGTATCCAGGAGTGACCACAGCCTTGAGCTCCCTTCTGGGTGACACTGAAACAGCTCCCAGAAACTTGAGGAATTTTGGGCCTCATCCTCTTATTTTGGCTTCTACCTAAACCTCCTCGTGCATTCCACCACCTTGTGTGCACCACTGAACAGCTTCCTAGTCTTTGCTTCCTAACATCTACCCAGGAGGTCCCCAGGTGCCTGGGACCACCCTATCCTCTCCCATCACCACCATGAGAGAGGAGGAAACATCCTGTTTTCACCCAATTCTGCTCTGCTGAGGGGAGGGCCCCATGCCACACATGTGAGCACAGCAAATCCAGAAGCTTAGGATCATCCCTAATGCCACACAGAGTAAATAAGTCGGTGGGTTGGTTTAGCAGCTCCACAGTGCAGATCCAGGTCTACTTCCCCCAGAGTCACAAACAAAGGAGCTGCTGATTTCCCAGCTTTGCTCCTGAATCCTCTTCTTTGTCACATTCCAACCCCTGCAGCATCAGCTGGAGGACAGAGCTAGGCAGTCAGGCCAGGAACATGGTGTGCTGAGCAGGTTGCAGAGCCTTAGCACTGTGGGATGGGATGAACAAGGCTGTCCCAGCCAGGATCACAAAAATCCTGCCTGATCCCAGGCTGGAGCAGAAGCCTCACAAGGAGTTTTCCCTCCCCTATACTCATATCCACCATGGCACAGTGATTTGAAGACTCTTTTAGCCTTCCAGCTCTGAAGAGACCCATGGAGAGGAAGACCACGGTCCCAGCTGCTCCTCACACCACCTTGGCATCCCCCAGCTTGCTGGGTGGATAACCTCGGTGCTTATCTTGGTTCTGAATGAAGGAGCCGAGGCAATGCCAGTGGCAGGGGCTGCTTTGATCTCAAAGCCTCAGATAAAGTTCGCTCAGAAAGCAGAGAGCAGAAGCTTAACGAGCTTCAAAACAGAGTAATTAAAGCTGGTTCAGTGGAACACAGCATCTGAGTCCACTGCCTGAGATACTCATGTCCCTGGGAATACCACCATGGGAAAGATCCAAGGAGAAAAACCTCTTCCAATGGGAATTTTAATGACCAGCTTTGCCAGGAGCAAAGACAAGCACTGAGCCCATGATGTCCAGATGAGCAGGAGAGGGCTCAGCTGTCCTCTTCCCATACACAGTCCCCTGGGAAATCCAAGAGAGAGGCTCGGATCATAACCCCAGCACTGTGGTCTCCCTGGAGCTGCTCTCAGTTCTCACCAGGGAAACTGAGATTCAGCCCTGGCTTTCTCCTTAGAGGACCCTGGCAGCCCAGGGATGCTCAGCCTGCCCCAAGGCCTCAGTGGCTGAATCTTTAACAGGAGCCAACCCAGGGGAAGCTCAAAGAGCTTCCAAACTTCAGAGACTCTTGGAGAAATGGATAAGATGAGGGAAGTAAAAGCTCTAAAGCAGATAGACAGATGGACAGGCAGGCAGATGGACAGCCAGACACATGGACAGCCAGGGAGACAGCTTTTGTGGAGCAGGAAATACAATAAAAACCACCAGAAGCAGCAAAGTGCTCTTTGAAGGTGTGAAACACCAACAGGAGAACCTGGAGCAAGCCCAGATGTGAGAGCTGGAGCGTGAGGAAGAGGAGTGCAGCATGAGGATGGCATCACCTGGACAAGGCTCCAGAGTGGCGCTGGGGAGCTCCTGCCCCCATCCAGCTCCCCATCGGGGACCTTCTGCGGCTGAAGAAGCCTCCTGGCTCAGCAAACATTGTAGAGGAAAGAGAACAGCCCAAAACAGTGGGGAAAAAAAAAGCCAATGCAAGAGAGAGAGAGAGAGAATAAAATCCATGGTGAAGACTTTAAGCAGAGGCTGAAATCCCCTTTCAGCACCAGCAAATCTCTTTTCCACAGAGGAACCTGGTCCTGGCCACGGCCACCTCACCACGCAGCCAGCTGAGGGCAGCTCGCAGGCCTTCCTGCTCCGGATCAAGGTGAGTGTGAGTCACTGTGAGTGCCAGAAACACGGCACTGTTTGTGGGCACACACCCCCCGCAGCCTAATTGCCCATGAGTCAGACTGCTCTGCTTGGCATCTCCTTACACAGAGAAGAAACCATCCCCATGCCCTTCGTGAAGAGATTCCACTTTGCCCAGCACTGGCTCCAGAGCCAGCCCAGCTCTCTGCCCACCACCTGGTACTGACAGGAGCCCTCCAGCATCCCTGGCTGCTTCCTGCAGACCTCTCCAGTTTATCTCATCTCTCATGGTACCTTAGCTTCCTGCTCACACCACCCATGCCAGGTCCATGTGCCAGCAGCTGTGCACCATGTGGGTCCAGATGTCCAAAAGGACAAAAAAGGAGGAATGTGGAATTGTAGCCCCAGCAGCTGCCTGAGCAGAACATGCCCAGGGAATTTGCCCTTAAGAAACATTTCCATTCCTATCCATCAATGTTACCAAAACTTAATTCATCACTTTGATGAGAACCCAGAATACATCTTGAATGCAGCACATCAGAGGGTGCTGGAGCAGCAGAGTCTCTTAGGAGGCCAAGAAACAAGGTTATAGAACAATACAATGGTAGGAGTTGATAGAGACCACTTGAGATCGAGTCCAACCCTGCTGCCAGAGCAAGATCACCCAGGACAGGTCACACAGGAATGCATCCAGATGGGTCTTGAAGGTCTCCAAAGAAGCAGACTCCAGAAGCTCTCTGGGCAGCCTGTTCCAGGGCTCTGCCACACTCCAAAGATGTTTTTCCCCATGCTGAGGTGGAACTTTCTGAGTTCCAGTTTGCATCCATTGCCTCTTGTCCTGTCCCAGGACAAGCAACAAGAGAGGAAGAAACGAGTGAGTCATCTTCATCCTGCCCAGAAAAACTCCATCAGGAAACCCCCAGGAGGCCACCACTTGTAGCAGATGAGTTTAGCTGAGCCGGCACCGCTACACCCAGGCGAGCTGCAGCTCCTGCCAGGGAGAGCAGAGCTCCGGCGTGTCCCGGTGGGACTCGCGGCCACGTGGCCTCCTCTGCCGGCATTAATCACGCAGCTGTCGGTGGGGACTTAAGTGGATGTCCTAATCCATGTCAATTAACGGACGCTTCATTACTCCAGTCCTGCAGACCGAGATGCGATCGCGGGAGCAGGCTGGGGTCAGGTGCGGGGCTCCGGCAATTACAGGAGCACGGCCCCGGGGATGCGGCCGGAACCGAACTGCAAAACCCCGGGGGAGAACCTGGGCTCCCCTCGACCTCCTCACGTCTTCAGCCTGAATGACAAGCAGTCAAGTGGCAGCAGCAATTAGTGCTGCTCGGTCGTGAGGGAGCTTCAGATGCTGCCTGCCGAGCCCTCAGCCTCCCACACCGAAGCCACCCAAGCTCTGCGCAGTTCCCGAGCCGGCGTCACGCAGCCACAACTCCTATTTATGGCGCCATAAAGCATGTCTGGAGCAGGTGTCACAGGGAGCTCCTTCTCAGCATCCTGGGATGTTGCAGAAAGGGAGGTGCTGCTAAAGGACCGTATGGGTGGGAGCAACCTGTCCCTGTGAGGTCACAGAACCATAGAATTGGAGAAGCCCTCTGAGTCCAACCATCAGCCCCACACCACCATGGCCACCAAACCAAGTCCCCAAGGAACATTGCCAAACATCTCTTGCATACCCTCAGGGATGGGGACTCCACTACCTCCCTGGGCAGCCTGTTCCAATCCCTGACCACTCTTGCAGCAAAGAAACTTTTCCTGATGTCCAACCTAACCCTCCCCTGGCACAATTTCAGGCCATTTCCTCTCCTTCTGTCACCTGAGACTAGGGAAAAGAGCCCAACCCCACATTGGGGTATTGGTGAACTCCACAAAACCCCTTCCCTGCAGGGAAGCCAAGAAACTGACAACACACCCAGCCCAGACAGGCAGCAGAGAGCTTCACTGCACCCACTTCACTGCTTTACAGCCATCAAGCCTCATCTCGTGGGCAGCTGCACTGGGTTCAGAGCAGATCCACCTCTCTTCACTGCCAACCATCTCTGTAGGGAAGTGGAACTGAAGCTCTCATTGCCTACCCCAACAAGGGCTTCCTGCTTGCCAATAGCTTTTGCTCCCCACAGCATCATGTCAAACTGTGCAAAGTTGGGGCTGCTGGAGGGCATGAAGAGTATCACTGACGGGGACACACCAGTGGCCACCAGCAGAAAGGAGCCAGCACTGCTGGGAATGAAACAGCCCTTCCAGGAGAGCAGAGCTGCTCAAACAGACCTTCAGAGCAAACTGCGCCAGGCATCATAAATCATGGCGTGTTAAAGCAGATCTCCTGCCCACACATCATTTCCAAGTCACAATGAGACATCTTGCAGCTCAGAGTTGAGGATGAACACTTTATGAATGATGAGCTTTATTCTTTTACATATAGCTTCACTTTTTTTTAAAAGTCTATTTAATCTCTGCAGGGCAGCAGCAAAGCTGGAGTGTGGGGAATCCTCTGCTGCTGAGTTTAGAGAGAGGCCTGGCCCAAAGGTGCTCTGTGGTCTTGGGAGAGAAAAACAGAGCATGGCTCAAAGGTCTTGCCTGGGGTGTCTGACTAACTGCTCCACCTGGAAGGGCCTCATCAGAATCCCTGGTGGGTGCTTCAGCCTCCTGCCCTGGGTGCTGACCATCCAACTACTCATCCAACTCCAGCCAAGCTGGATTTCATTTCCATTTACCCCTGTTACTTGCTACCAGAAGGGCAAAACTCTCAGCAATGCTGAGAGGACACCACCACTGCAGGTCACTATCCTGCACCATGAGCATCTGTGCCCATCAGCCCTGACCCCAGTGAGAGCTTCACTGAGGCATCGCCTGGCCCTGCTTCTCCTCCAGCTCAAGAGACTCATGCAGGAAGCACTAAAGAGAGACAAAGCTACACCAGAAATGTGACCTGGACCCTGCTGTGTCACCTGGTGCAGCACCTTCTACACAGAGTCACCCAATGCTGCTCTGGAAGGAGGTTTAGTGCAGCTTCTACCCCTAGAGCTGCTGAGACCAGAGAAAGGGATTGATAAACCCTGAGAGCAGCAGCAGCAGCAGTTCAGTGGCAGCCAAAACCTCATTTCATGAGGATTCCTCATAAAACCAAATTAATGTTGAAGGATGAAGGCAGGTAAACCTCCCACAGTTAAGTTCAGGCCACAGAGATTCAGTTTAAATCTCCCAGCAGTTCTGACTTAATCGATGCATTTCAAAGTGAAATTAGATGAAGTACATCTCCATCACAGGAAATTATGTAAGCTATCAAAGTCTGGAGGAGCAGGTCCTGGGAAGAAGAGCCACAGGAAATATTCATATCTATGCAAATGGCATTTGCAAGGAGGCTGCTCAGGTCCAGAGTTTTACGTTTATTCCAGTCAAAGAATTCACTCTGATGAAATTCATGTGCCCAGAGTGGAGAAGGGCCCAAGGAACAGCTTCAGGAGCATCCACCACAAAACCCACAACAGCCATCAGGTCACTGGGCTTGGCTGGGGAACTCCCTCCCAGCAGGACCACTCAGCATGAGAAGGAAGGATGGAAAGAAAGAAAGATCTCAAACACCTTCGTTTTAAACAAGGGAGTGAAAGCACCAATGAGGCTGCTCCCTCCTCCCTGCGGATCCCACCCAGCACACGTGGCTTCCAAGAGTTATCCCACTGGAAGGGCTGTGGTCTCAAACCCAATCCCAGTTGGGCTCTAATTGCCATAACTCACTTCATCAGCTGCAGCCCTTAACGAGAACAAGAGGTAGGGCAGCGTGGAAACACTCCTGGCTCAGCAGGGTGATTCCTGTACCCTCTGCTGCCAGCCCTCACCACAGCTGAGGAAGGAGAGAAGGTAGGAACACGGTTACCAGGACACCTAGAGAGCTGCTCTCCACCTCAACGTGGTTCCCTGTGACAGGTTGGGAAGAGACAGGAGCAAAGTCACAATCACAGGATGACAGGATCCCAGGCTGGATGGAAAGCACCTCGAGGATCACCTGCTCCAACCTTTCTAGGTACTAGAGAGCTGAAATGAGCTGGCCCAGCAGCCTGCCAAGCTGTCTGAGAACTGCCCAGTGCAGGAGAATCCACTGCTTCCAGTTCCAGTGTCTGCTCTCACAGGGAAACATTTTCTTCTGGAGGTCAATGCGAATCTCCTGAGCAGTAACTTGTCCCTGTCACCCTTTGTCTTTTTCACCTGACTCCTTGTGAAAAGGAACCCTCCATCCTCCTGGTGACCACCCTTTATTTACTGCTCCACAGCAACAAACTCTCCCCTAAAGCCTCCTCTCCATCAGCTCTGGTTTCCTGCCGATGACTCGCACAGGGCAAACCACAGGGCAGCCAAGCCAGTGCGTCCTGGCAACGTGGGGCAGCCCCTACAGCAGCCAGGGCGAGCAGCAGCTCTGCCACCACTGCCATCCATCACACCCCACCAGAGATGCCACCAAGGCAACGTGACAGCCTTATTACAACAATTATTCATGCTCTGGGGAAGAGGCTGCTAAAGACCAGCGCCGCTCCCCTCGCCTGGGCTGTGAAATTACTGCCTGTGAGGAGGTAGGAAGCGCCGCAGCAAAGTGCAGTTTATTCAAGCATTATTGTGGCTGTTAAGTATCATAGCTGGTGACACCAGATGAATTTCGGTGGCAATCAATTCACCCGGGAGCAGCCGGCTCAGCCCCTGCGTGGATGCGGGATGAGTAAGGACTCCTCAGCGGAGGCCATTAACTCCCACCGCTCGCTGCTCTCATTACTTCCCAGACTGCAAGGCTTGCATCTTTGACGAGTGGCTGCATCTACATTTGACAGCGTGAACTTGACGAGAGAAATTCATGGAAAACCGTTTTTGCTTTGGCAGGAACTCCAGGGCCCATAAAGTTTGCTGGGTGCCAGGGCGCAGGGAAGTCTGCTCTTAATGAGTTGTTTTCACACAGATCGGGCAGAAATTGCAAGTCGTTGCTTTCTACTCGGTACTGCAAATCACCTCGCAGCTTAAATGCTGTAAAACCCGCGGCAGATTGGTTAAAATAATCACATTCGTAGCTATGCAAGGGAAGTCCTCAGCCAGAGCTGGATGCCAGGCAGACGGCACGCTGCAAAACGCTGCCGTGCCCTTACCGGCGGGCGCGGAGACTGGCGCGGGTGTTGGCATGCACCCATGTGTGGGTGCCCCGTTCTGGAGGCGATGGAGAAGTTTCTGTCCCCTTCCCGACCTCAAACCAGACCTTTGCCCCACAGCACCCATATTTGCATCCCTCGGACCTCACGGGCGCTTCACCGGGTCAGCACTGCCCAGTCCTGCTGGTTGTGATGCTCAGAGGCAGAGGAGCACGAAGCTCCCCCCGCAGAAAGCCAGGGCAGAGGAATTCTGAGCCATGCAGGTTTGCAAGTCTCGCTCTCCCCTGAACGCAAGGTCACGCTGCTGCTGCTGCCCGGGGCCAAAGGAATCCGACTTGAAAGGAGCAAGAAGGTACCAGGTCCCCGCGGCTGCCAGCAGCTCCAGGCAGAGGCTGTGCGGGGTGAAACTGGAGCTGGAAAGGTCTTCTGCTTCTCTTGGAGCTATTTTTCTAGCAGTCTTCAAGAAAATGAGGGGAAACGACATGGGAAATGTCAGAAATAAAGCCAGAAGCAATTAGAGAGAAGCAAGAGCAGCAGGCACAGTTAGCAGTGAAGTTATCTCTTATTAAAAATAAAATGTGGAGGGACTGGAGGCTGATGTCGAGAGGAGAGCATGGGACAGAGGATCCAGGGTAGCCAGCAGAGAAATGCGCCCGGCAAATCGAGGAGAGAAGCGAGCGGAAGGTTCCTGTTTTCACTGCTAAACTCCTCACAAAAATAAGAAAGCAGAGGGCGTCCTCTGGTTCCACCATCCCCGGCGTGTGCCGGCTCCAAGCCTCGGCACACAGCCCTCTCCCGCTCCACCGGGCGGCAGGGCAGACTGCCACAGCGCACATCCAGACTCCAGGCACCCCCAAACCCAGCTTGAGGAGTTCTACTAGGAGTAATCCCAAAGGTCACTACATCGCCGCAGACTCCCTGGAGACTCTGTCCTTCCCACCCGGTAGCACACCCTCGGCGGACAGACAGATGCCGCCGGTGGCAGCACGAAGGTGCTCGTTTGCCCCGGGCATCGGCCGGGGGCAAAGGGATGTGGTTGGGGACATCAGAAACTCTCTCACCACGTGCCTCTGAAACATGCGAGTGGGAACAAAAGCCGAGGGCCTCCCCCAGCTCCTCGGCATAGACAAAACCTCTGCTCTAGTCATAACACCCAGGACTCCAGCCACAGCTGAGGCAGAGGGACAAAGCCTCAGGCAGAGGGACAAAGCCTCGGACACTCCAAAGGCAAGGGACAAAGGCCTCTTTCATCACTCGCATCCCACCCGCGGCGTTCGGGGGGCCCCTGCATGCCTCTCCTCCCCCTGCACCCCCAAAACCAGCAGCCATGTTCTGCCTGAGCATGGGGAGCAGAGCAGGGTGATGGGCACCTCTGGTCGCACCCAGTGCTCACCCTGCAGCCATTCGAGGTGCCAGGGAGTGGTCACAGGGCCCAGCGTGAGCTGTGGGAGTGGGACCATGTGGGAACCCCTTGTTGGGGGACCCCCTCCCCTCGGGACCCCTTTTTGCAGCTGCCAGACTCTAGACACAACTGGAAAACACAACGGCGCTCTCTCCATGGAGGGGGAGGCTTGGGGCTGGCAGTGAGGCTTGACTCCAGCCCCACACGGCGAGGTCGGCCCCCAGCCCCACACGAGCCCCTCACCAGCTCACAACCTGGACTTTTTCAACACAAAATGGGGAGGGGAAGCGGCACGGGTGGTGAATCTTACAGCAGCGTGAGGGTTTTTTCCCTCATGATCTCACTTGTTTAACACGCTGCTGCTGTAGGTGAATCCCACCGGGAGGGCTCAGCCCCCACCCCCGGGGGCTGCTGCGGCTCGGGGGAAGCGCTGGGGGGCTGCCGGCGCTCCCCGGGCTCAGCACCGGGGAAATAACAAGATTTGGGCTCAGATGACTTCGCCGCGGTAATGAAAACGCGTTACATAACACTTTGACTCCGTCTCCTCCGCTTTGCAATTCCCGATTAATCTTCCCAACACATCCCCCTCTGCCGCACATGCCCCGGCAGCCGCCGTCCCTCGACCAGCGCCCGTTGCGGGAGGACGCGGGACTCACCCCGGCAGCGTGCGGGGACCGGCCGGCAACGGGTTGCCGAGGCAGAGCGACAGAGCGCGGCTGGGGCGGCGGGACGAGCATCTGCCCCTCGGGAACCGGCACCGGCCGCGTCCCCCGCAAGCCCCGGGAGCCTCCGGGCTGCACCGCGTCGCGCCCCACTCCATCCCACTTCCACAAGTTCATCCTCCCAACTCCCGAGCCCCAGGGCAGCTTCCGCAGGGGCTCCGTGGGGTTCCGCGCCCCGGCCCTACCTGCTTCCCGGGAGCCGTCGCATCCACATCGTCACGTCTCCCGGCCCGGCGCGGCGGGGCTCACCGCCTCAGCGCTCCATGCGGGCACCCCGCTCCGCGCCCGCGGGCAGCGGCGGGGCAGGCGGCAGGCAGCGGGGCGGGCATTGCCCGAGGACCGACGCTCAGGCTGCTCCGGTTGCTCCGGTCCTTCAGCGCCAGCGGGGCAGCGGAGGCTGCTGCGCACTCGCGGAGGCTGCGCGCCCCATACGCGGCCAGGGGGGAGGCTTAGCTGGGCTCGGCTCGGTACAGCTCAGCACGGCTCGGCTAGGCGCGTCCGCGTCTGTGCGCGCACCCGCGGGGCGGGGGCGGGGGGCCGCGGCTCGGGGAAGTTGCGCGGGGAGGAGGCGGGGGCGGATCCGCTCCGCGGCCGGGGCGGACCCGGGGATGGAGCCGGTGGGGCGGGCGGGCAGGTCCCGCCGGGGAGGGAGGGGAGGGACCCGCCGGGAAACGGCCGCCAGCTCCCCAGGACGGCAGCAACTTGCACCGAGCACTGGATCGCTCCTTTGCCCCGGGCGCGGCGGGCGGCACCGGGGTCAGCGGCTTCCGAGGGCTCGCGTAGTCAGACGCGGTTCAGCGATGTGAGATTCGGGGGTCACTGCACCGAGCTCCATCCCCCGAGCCGCCGGTGCACCCATCACGGCGTATCCATCTCTCGCTCCGGGCAGCGGCCCCGGCAGAACTGGAGAGGGAGCTGCCTGTGCAAGCCTGGCTTTGGAAGCCCCGGGGCGCAGGGCTCCGTAGCCCGGAGGTGCGATGAGCCCTGTCCCCGGAGGGAGCCCCGATGCTCGGTGCCGGTGACCGGGAGCGGTGCGGGCTGAAGCGGGCTCCACCCGCCGGCCGTGCGAGCAGGCGCAGGCGGCACGGGAGAGCCGTGCTCAGCATCCTGCATTCCACCGAAAACACTCGTGGAGTTCCCACTCCTGACCCCCCGCGCAGCTCATCTGCGGGGAAAATGTGGAACAGCAAGCACTGATCTTCTGCTGATTCCCCCGGCAGCCTCTTCCTCCTCCTCCTCCTCCTCCAGCTCTTGCATCGTAGATTCGCAGCAGCTGCTGCCACCAAACATCGTTCTGCTAAAGTTGGTGCCTTTATTTTTGTTCTGTGCTCGTTTAAAGAGCTCAAAGGGGACAAGTGAACGTGCGGGGACAGTCTGTGTCCTAAGAGGTGCTTCATCAGAGCCTGAGATGTTTCCTCTTCCTTGGGGAACTGCCAGTGAGGAGCTGTTTTGTTCCAGTTGCTGGCGTACTGGGAGAGGAGTCTCTCCTGAGCGCCAGAGCTGCTTTGGATGGTTGCTGCTCAGCTGCTGCAACAAAAGAAGTTTTGTGGTATGAAATTGGGGGCAGATTCTTTGAAGCCTACAAGTGAGGGACAGGACTGCAGTGTGCAGTCGAGACTGCTGGGGCCGTCCCCACGCAGGAACAAGCCTCCAACGTGTCTTGTCTCGCACTGGGCTGGTGAGGAAGGGGCATCTCAGCAGCCATGGGCTTTGTCACACCACAAAGCACGACTTGAGTGGGACCCAGGCTCTCTCTGCTGCTTCTCTGAGTCACCACGTTTCTTTTCTGCCTTCGTACAAACTTATTCTAGAGCTGGAAGTAGCCTGTTTTGAGCGACGCAGCCTACTGGCAGGTCAGCACTGTCCCTACAACACCTTGCAAGTCAACCTGTGCTCCTGGTGGAACAGTTCCAGCTGCCACTAGAAGTGCTGTAGCTCAGCATCCAAATCCCCACGGTGTTTGGAGCTGGATTCCTGGTTAGAGGGAACTTGTTTTGGGAAGGACAAAATCTTGGGGGTTAGCCTGAGGAACAGTTTATCCTGAGAGATGTCAGCTGCTGGGCAGACAGACCTCCCCTTTCCAAGCACAGACAGAACCAGGGCTGCAAGGGGGTCTGGAGTAATGATCAAGCTGACCTTTGGCTTTTCCAACCTCCTGAGGCAATTTGGGCACAGCTCCCTCCGAGCCTCCCATGACATCCCGACTATGCAGGCCAGGCAGCATGAGTTTGGTGACACTGCAAGGTCAATGACGGTTCCCTTTCCATCTCCCTGGTTACAAACCAGACCACAGCTCTGCCCAGTCCAAGTTCCCATCCCTCCCTAGCCTGGAGGGAGGGAGCCACAATCCCTGGGGATATTTGTTAGACGCAAAACCATCGTTTCACACATGGTGCTCGTGGCTGCAAATTACATCAGCTCCAACAGAAGCAGCTGTCAAGGTACCAGCCTCACTCACCTGGACACAGACCTTCTGCAGGCTGCGAGTGCAGTGACTTGAAAGAGCAAACTCAGCTTTCCTGCAGGCCCAGCGACTTTGTCATCCATGAAACCCAGCTCACCAACATGAAAGATCTTCAGAGAGAGGCAGAGGGAAGAGCGTGCAATTGTCAGCCTCCTGAGAGCCTGTTCTGGAGCCTGGGAGATACTGGAATGCAGTTAAGCAAAAGACAATCAATTAAAGCTTAAATAAACCCAAATGAGCAAACATTAATGAGAGCTATCTTGCACTGGAAACAAATCCTCTTCACTCATCTCCCACTTAAGTGTGGTGTTCCCATTTGTGCCAAACGTTCAAAGCTGGTGGTGGAAAGGGCTAAGAGTCCTTTCTGTCCTCCAGTCCTGGGTAGCTTGTGGCCTCAAACTGGGACAGCTGGTGTGGGGACTGGGAGCTGGAGATGTGTCCTGGGGTGGGGGACAGGGCCATGTCCAGGGGGCTCTGGGTTTGGCAGCACAAGCTGAACACGAGGAAGCCAGCAGGAAGCTTTCCTGTATGGATCTGGCTGCCACCATCTGTTATATCTCTGTAAACACCAGCAGGGCAAAGTGAAGCCTGGTGTCGAATGACCTCATGCCCTTGCCACCAACTTTCTTCTTCCTGAACCTCCTCTGGAGTTTCTGGCCTGTGTGGAAATATCACCATCCAGGAGCTCCCAGAATATTTTTGTACCAGCAAAAAAAGTAAAAGGAGCCATCAAAGGAGGGTTGAGTCTTTCAGCAGCACCAAAGCAAGTGTGTGCACAAAGCTTTGCTATCTAGGCCACCGTTTGGGTCCAGGGCTGTCTGGAGATGGAAACTTCATGGTGAAGGAGACACTTGGCTAGAGATTGGGCACTGGCACTGTCCTCCAAAGAGCCCTGCCTGCTGCTGGGCTGGGTGACATGCGAGCCACTCACTTCTGTGCCTCCTCAAAAGAGCCAGCACAGCATCTTCAGTGCTCTTTGAAAGGCAGCTTGATGCTGGGCGACAATCTTGGCCCCCTTTGTCTGGCTCCTTGACTCAGCAGCGCTGCCGGGGCTGCCATGGAGCAGGAACTGTGAATTATCCCCCCATTTAAGGAGGAGGGAAGGAAGTCATTAGCGAACTCATTTGTCTAACTTGTTCTTCTCAGAGTCATCTCTCCAAGAGAGTGAAGCTCCTGACGCTGGTGCAGAGCTGGGAGGGCTGGAACTGGCTGCGCTGCTGCGGGTCAGAGATGCTCGCAACAGAGCCACGTGCTGGAAGAGAAGAAGGTTTTTCCCTGGGATCCAAGCTGCACTCCCCAGGTGTCCCACAACAGCACCTGTCTTATTCACCCACCCAGCCACCCACCATCAGCTTTAGGAGGTGTGGGCACCCAAGGGTGCCGCATCATAACGCTGCCAGCTGTGCTCTGCTTCCCCCACCCTGCTCTTGAGGCAATATCTGTTAATTTGCCTCTGAGTGGAAAGTGTAGCCCTGGCTACGCTTGCCAAGGAGGAGTGAAAATTGTCTCTTCAATGGAAATAAGTTGTCATTACCCATTTTCCTTTCATATGGAAAGAGCAGAAGTGTTACTTAGAGCTCGTGGAGGAGAGAGGAGCATAATGCAATTTCTCCCTCCTTGTAGCATTGTGCTTTGGTTCCTCAGCCCAGCGATGACAGGGAACAGGGTTCTGAGGAGCACCTGGCAGGCTGCGAGCTCTGAGCAGCTCTTAGGGGAACTCTGAAATTTGTATTCACTTCAAAAAAGCATCCCCTGAGGTCACCAACACCTCTAATGGTCTTGATGGGACTATATAGCAAAGCATAGCTCCTGCTCCAGCTCACCAGAGCCCTGGAAGGAGAGAATCAGGAAGCAGGGGAGCTGGGAAGATGGGAAACAGCTGGAAGCTATTTTATGGGGCACATCTGCCTGTTCTTTGAGCCTGAAAGAACCTTGCAGTCTCACAGAGCCTCCCTGCAGCGTGGGCTGCCTGCCCGGGGGATGCTTACCAGCCCTCCAGCACAGCACAGAGTGCCAGAGATGCCTTCTACCCAGCCCACTCTGTCCCCAAAGCCCCTCCCCACGGAGGGGTGCACAGCACCCACCTTCCCTGAGCACCCCAGAGCTCGCCCAGCTCTGTGCCCCTGAGTGCAGGACCAGGGTTGGTCTCCACCCAGGAGCCAGCTCCTTGTGCAGTGTTTGCCTGGCTTCTCTCCTCCAATTTCTTCTCTTTTTTTTTTTCCACTCTAAACATTGCTAATCAGCTTCTTCAAGCTCCAACATATGCCCTATAAATATCCCTTGTGGAAGCAAAATCTGTCTCATGTGTGTTTGCAAGACAAAAGGAAAAAATCAGCAAGCATGAAGCCCTGACTTCAGCAGCCCAGGAGCAGAATTCCACCAGAGCCCCAGAGGACAGTGGAAGAAGGAACAAATGCTCACCTCCTGCAGATAGGAATCCAGCCCCCAGCCTGCCAGAGCCTTACCAGCCTGCCAGAATCTGCCCAGGCTCAGGTGCTTGGGGTTATTGCTGCAATGCCAAGCACCAATCCAGGCTGGGCAGTGAATGGATGGAGAGCAGCCCTGAGGAGAGGGCTGGGGGTGCTGCTGGAGGAGAAGCTCAACAGGAGCCAGCAGTGTGCATTTGCAGCCCAGAAAGCCAAGCAGAGCCTGGGCTGCAGCAGCAGAAGTGTGGCCAGCAGGGCCAGGGAGGTGATTCTCTTCCTGTACTGTGCTCTGCTGAGAGCCCACCTGGAGTACTGCATCCAGTTCTGGAGCCCCCATTACAAGAAGGATGTTTAGATGTTGGAGTGTGTCCAGAGCAGGTCCAGGAGGATACTCAGAGGGCTGCAGCAGCTCTGATGTGAGCACAGACTGAAAGAGTTGGGGCTGTGCAGGCTGGAGAAGAGGAGGCTCCCAGGTGACNCATGAGAGTGGTGAGAGGCTGGACTGGGTTGCCCAGGGAGGTGGTTGAGGCCCCATGGCTGGAGGTGTTTAAGGCCAGGCTGGCTGAGGCTGTGTGCAGCCTGCTCTAGGGTAGGGTGTCCCTGGGCATGGCAGGGGGGGTCGGGACTGGCTGCTCCTTGTGGTCCCTTCCAACCCTGACTGATTCTATGATTCTAGGTCCCTTTGAAGCCACCCAAAGGCTTCTTATTTCAAGAGCTGGCTGAAGAAATTTAGGGGACCTTGGTAGAGCTTAGGGTGGGGTGGGAGGGGAGGTCCTGATTCCTATCTTGCTCTCAGTGGGACCAGCTGCTCATGCAGGATACCTCTGTGCCTCATCAGCCTGGGTGCAACAGCAGAACTGTGTGGATGGAGCTGCTCTGGCTCTGCCCCCATTCCAGCACGGCTGATGGGAAGGAGCTCAGATCAATCATCATTCCCTAACTGATTTCCCAGCTTCCATCCCCCACCTGGCCAGGCTGCACAGGACCCTGAGGACAGATGAGATCTGAGCAGCTTAATTGCCTTCAGTGCAGGCATCAGGAATCCACCTGCTCACCCCTGGCTTTGTGCTCAGGTACCTTTTGTGTAGATGGAGACACAGCTCTGGGCTGGCTTTGTCCCCAGCATGCTGAACCCTCTGCTCTGCTGCCAGCACCTCTGGTCCAGGGGTAAGCAGGAGCTGCAGAGGCACCAACTCAGGTTAACACCAAGCCCCTAAGAAGCAGGACTTGAAGGAGCCTGGAAAGCTTTGAAGAGCTGGAGAGGTAACCTGAGCTTGTCAACCCTGCTGAGAAAGCCCTGGCAGCAGGAGGGTGGCAGTGGCCTCAGCATTGCCATGATTTCCCCCAGCAAGGTGAGGCAAGTTGCTCTCCTCAGCCATGGCTGTCAGCTGGAGGCACTAACACCTGGGATGTGAAAATGCAGCTGAGATGCTGTCACAGGCTGCAACTCTTCACACCCTTCCTCCCGGTGGGGGGGGAAGCTCAGCTCACCCCCTCCCAGCCTGCTAAGTAGGTTAAGGCAGAGAAACCTGAGGGAGAGGTGTAGCAGGATGGGTGTCCTCTGAGAACCTCTGCAGCACAGAATCACAGAATGGTTTAGGTTGGAAGGAACCTCAAGGATCAGCCAGTTCCAACCCCCTGCCATAGGCAGGGACACCTCCCACTAGAACAGGTCTCTCAAGGCCTCATCCAACCTGGCCTTGAACACCTCCAGGGAGGTTGTGGAGCACAGAAGCACCCAATGTGATCGAAGATCACATTGGGTGCTTCTGTGCTCCACAACCTCCCTGGGCAACCTGTGCCAGTGTCTCAGCACCCTCAACCTGTGCCAGTGTCTCACCACCCTCAACCTGTGCCAGTGTCTCACCACCCTCACTGCGGATAACTTCTTCCTAATATCAAGTTTCAGTCTCCCTTCTGCTAGTCCAAACCCATTCCTCCTCCTCCTGGCATTACAAGACCTTGTCAATAGTCCCTCCTCAGCCTTCCTGTAGCCCCCTTCAGATACTGAAAGGTCTCCTCCAAGCCTTCTCTTCTCCAGGCTGCAGAGCCCCAACTCTCCCAGCCTGTCCTCAGAACAGAGCTGCTGCAGCCCTCTGAGCATCTTGGTGGCCTTCTCTGGACTGGCTCTAACACTTCCACGTCCTTCATGTATTGGGGGCTCCAGAATTGCACACAGTACTCCAGGTGGGGTCTGACAAGAGCAGAGTAAAGGGGGAGAATCAGAGTAAAGGTGAAGAAGGAAGGAGGGAGGCTTGAGCTGTGGAAAGGGCCTGGGGACTCCAGGTAAAGGAGGTGAAGCCAAAGCAATAGCAAAGCTCCAGTTCCTGGTGACCAGTTCCTGGTCTAAAACCACAGCTCCAGGAGTGGTGGCTGCAGGATCTCCCTGGGCAGCCTGCTCCAATGCCTGACCACTCTTGCAAGGAAGCCATTTTCCCTAACATCCACCCCAAACCTCCAGCAGGCTGCTTCCTGGGACACTCAGGTGGAATTTTGGGCTCTTCACCTCGCTGGTGATGCACAGGCATGCAAATCCAGCCTGTGTTCCTTCTGTAAGGGGGCCTGGTGCTAAGCTTAGGGCCTGTTGCTGCTCTTTGCATCCTTGCTGGCTCTGTCCTCCTCTCCCAGCATCCTGGCTGATGAATTTTCCTCGCTGTTCATTGCTGGAGCTGCCGTGGGGGGAACTCAATTAGAGGACTCAGCTCCGTCAGCACCACACTCCGCTGCGAGCTGCTCCGGCAGGGCTGCTTCAAGCTCCCTGGGCTCTGGCTGCATTTGTCCCATAAATCTCAGGGATGTTGACAATTGGGCACGGTTTAATTTTGCAAATCTCAGGAACGATCAGGCCAATTTAGTTCACATTTAAAGCATTTGTGTTTGGATGCTGGGAAGCCTTTTTTTTTTTTCAGCTCCTTCCTTGCGCCTTGCCTAAGGCCCTCATTATCTGCTGGTGCTATTTGTCAGTGCTCAGCAGGTAGATTATGGGGAGGACTCTTTTGTGAAGTGACACCAGATAATCATCCCTGCTCCTCATCTGCTCGGCAAGAGGAGTGAGGCCGACCCCCATGCCTGGCAGCATTCCGCAGCTGAGGAGGTTTTATATTGCTGCCGGAGAAGTGATTTAACTCAATCAGCCTCTCTCACTCTAGACAATGGTTCTGGGAGATGAAAGGAGCTGTGTGTGGATCAGCACAGCCTTCTCCTTCAGCTCCATCACTGCCCAACTGCAGGGGGGTGCTGTGAGACCCCTCCAACACCAGCAGGAGTTGGACCCCTCCAACACTGGCAGGATTTAGCTCCCTCCAGCTGCCAGCTTGCTCGTGGGGCTGGGTCACTGGTTGAAGCTGTGATGGGTTTAGACTAAACCAGGGAGATTTAGACTGGAGAGAAGGAAGAAATTATTCTGTGTGCCCAGGTGGGCAGCAGAGCCAATGGCATCCTGGGCTGGCTCAGGAGCAGTGTGGGCAGCAGGACAAGGGAGGTTCTTCTGCCCCTGTGCTCAGCACTGAGCAGGCCACACCTTGAGTGCTGTGTCCAGTTCTGGGCTCCTGAATTCAAGAGAGATGTTGAGGTGCTGGAAGGTGTTGAGAGAAGGGCAGCAAGGCTGGGGAGGGGCCTGGAGCACAGCCCTGTGAGGAGAGGTTGAGGGAGCTGGGGGTGTGCAGCCTGCAGCAGAGGAGGCTCAGGGCAGAGCTCATTGCTGTCTGCAGCTCCCTGAAGGGAGGCTGTAGCCAGGTGGGGTTGGGCTCTTCTGCCAGGCAAGCAGCAACAGAACAAGGGGACACAGCCTCAAGCTGTGCCAGGGGAGGTGCAGGCTGGATGTTAGGAGGAAGTTCCTGGCAGAGTGAGTGATTGGCATTGGAATGGGCTGCCCAGGGAGGTGGTGGAGTCGCTGTGCCTGGAGGTGTTCATGAACAGACTGGATAGGACACTTAGTGCCATGGTCTGGTTGCTTGGCCAGGGCTGGGTGCTAGGTTGGGCTGGCTGAGCTTGGAGGTCTCCTCCAACTTGGTTGATTCTGATTGATTCTATGATTGAACAAGTCCTGTAGGACCATCAAATGCCAGCCTGCATGCCAGGCTGGGACCCAGAGGGAGCCCTTTTAAGGCTGGAGCCCAAGCTCTGAGGCATCTCCTGCTGGTTCTGCCATCAGAGCAATGTCCTCTGCAGAACAGGGAATGATTTACCAGGCTGCCTTCCCCTGAGTACAGGCAGTGGGGGTTTTGTTTGCCTTTCTCTTCCCCCAGGGACTGAGCTTTAATATCACCTCCCCATTAATTTATATGAGAACATTTCCAAACAGTAAACTGCCAATAAATTAGTAATGCTGATCTATAAAAGGGGAAAAATAGCCTGTCCTGGCTTTATAGCCCTGTGCAAGAGACATTAAAGAGAGGTCTCCTTAGCATGGAGCTCTCTAGGGACTGGGGACCTGCATGGATGTGGCATATCCTCAGGGAAGCAGATCACCTCTGGGCTGCAAGGGTGTTCAGCATCCAGGCTGCAAGGGAATCCAGCAGCCTTCACCTCTGCTTGAGGGCTACGTTCTAGTGCAAGGTGGTTTGTGTCCTGGCAGGCTGATGGTGCCCTCATCACCTCTATAACTCTGGCACAGGAGCAGGGTCGAGGGCAGGGACTGGGTGACCTGAGGCTGCAGAACACTGAAGGTGAGGGTTGGGCTCTTCTCTCAAAGGACAAGCAGCAAGACAAGAGGAAATGGCCTCAGAATGCACCGGGGAAGGTTTAGGTTGGATGTGAGGAATAATTTCTCTCCCTAGAGGGTTGTTGAGGCCTGGCCAGGGCCGCCCAAGGCAGTGGTGGAGTTCCCATCCCTTGCAGGGGTTTCAAAGCTGTGCTGAGGGGCAGGGTTTGGTAGTGCTCTGGCACTGCTGGCTTCAGGGTTGGACTCCGTGATCCAAAAGGTCTCTTCCCACATGAGCTGTTCTCTGATTCTCTGATTCCAGCACACAGGTTCTCCTTGTACCAGAAGTGGAGCTGATTGATAATTTGCCCACTGAAGAAACCTGGACTGAGATAAAGAGGATTTGACATCAGAGGCAGCGACGCTCCCCTGCTGCTCCCTAGCACACCGTAGGGGCTCCTGCTGCTGCTCCTCTCACCAGCCGGCAGCTCTGGCCCCTGTCAGCCACACGTGGAGCAAACAGAGAAGGGAAACCTCCTTCCTTCTGTGTTTCTCTGTGTTTGACACATGGCTCAGGACCTGCTCCTTGTCTGGCACCAGCATCACAGGGTGCTTGGCACTACCTGCTTCCCAGGGAGGCTTCTTCCAACAGCAGCTGCAGAGAAGATGCTGAGGCAAAGTGGTCCTCAAACCTGCCATTTCTGTGTGGAGGGACAAACCTCTTGGGCTTCTTGCCCAGAGAGCTGGGGGGGAGTCTCCAGCTCTGGAGACATCCCAAACCCACCTGGACCTTCTGTGTGACCTTCTCTAGGTGAACCTGCTTTGGCAGGGGGGTTGAACTTGATGATCTCTGAGGTGTCTTCCAACCCTTACTTTTCTGTGACTTGTTTTGCTCCCCAGCTGGGTCCTCTCTTAGCCAGCAGCCAAAGTGGGAGCAGAAAGATCTATTTGGCTTCACCAGCAGCTCTGCTATGAAGACAGGCTACAAGGGTTGGGAGACAGGCTACAAGGGTTGGAGAAGAGAAGGCTTTGAGGAGACCTTGGAGTGGCCTTCCAGGATCTGAAGGGGGCTACAGGAAGGCTGGGGAGGGACTATAGACAAGGTCTTGTAATGACAGGACAAGGAGGAATGGGCTTGAGCTGGCAGAGGGGAGATTCAAACTAGATGTTAGGAAAGGGTTCTTTAGAGTGAGGGTGGTGAGACACTGGCACAGGTTGCCCAGGGAGGTTGTGGAGCACAGAATCACCCAATGTGATCAAAGATCACATTGGGTGATTCTGTGCTCCACAACCTCCCTGGGCAACCTGTGCCAGTGTCTCACCACCCTCACTCTAAAGAACCCTTTCCTAACA
>WAAF01014961.1:0-12225 GCA_013400475.1 Tricholaema leucomelas | reverse complement strand
CCCTTGGACTCTGCCCATCTGTCCAGGCGGTCAAGGTCCCGCTGCAGAGCCCTTCTGCCCTCCAACTCAGTCACATCTGCCCCCAGCTTGGTGTCATCTGCAAACTTGCTGATGACTGACTCGATGCCCTCATCCAGATCATCTATGAAGATGTTAAAGAGGATGGGGCCCAGCACTGATCCCTGAGGGACACCACTGGATGCTTCCAGTTGTGTTTGGCTGACAGAGTGAACAGAGGAGAAGTAGTCCCTAAAGCCCTGAGAAGGGGCAGTTGGGTAGGGCAGGGGCAGCTGCCTGGGGAGAGGGCATCGCTGCCCTGCTGCTCACTCTGGGTTCGCAGCACCTCCCTCAGCAGCCCTCTGCACTAAGGGTAGAACCAGGCTGACAGGAGCCCTGCTGCCTGTCCCACCTGACAAAGACAAAAGCTGCGTGTGAGCAGGACCTCCTTGTTGAGCTAGGGAGGATTTGGCTGGTGCTGGAGCACCTTCCAAAACCACAGATGGAGCAGCACGAGCCAGATGTGGCTGCATGAGCCAGATGTGGCCACAGAGGCTTCTGGAAGAGAGCCCACGGTGAGCGGTGGCGTTTCTCTAACCCCATATTGACTTTGGCTTCCAGAATCAATTTTCTTTATTAGCTGATGAATCTCCTCAAAAGACTTTCTGTACTGAATCCAGATAAATTATTTAGGCAGTAAATTCTCCCCCCACTCGCAGGGCTATGGCACAGTGATTTCACAGGGAAGAGCAGCAGAGAGGGGCCTGGGGACAAGGTCACCATCAGCAGAGAGTCAGAGCAGGTTTGGCAATGAATGAGGACAGCACAGAGCTGCTGGGAACCAGAAGGTAAGGAAAAGGGTTCTGGCAAAACGCTGGGATGAGGAGTGCCAGAGCAAGTCTTGGGAGATCAGAGCCTTAATGATCCCTGCCAGCACATTGCTGGGGCCCAGGGGGGATGTTCTGGGTGCAGGCAGTGTGTCCCTGGTGGGTTGATTCCTACCCTGACTGAGCTGTGCCCATGGGAAGTGACTCTCAAGCATCCATATAGCCTCAGGGGTTGTGCCCATGGGAGAATGGGAGAAGACCTTGTAGTAGCCCTCCAGTATCTGAAGGGAGCTACAGGAAGGCTGGGGAGGGACTATTGACAAGGTCTGGTAACGACAGGATGAGGAGGAATGGGCTTAAACTGGAAGAGGGGAGATTGAAACTGGATGGTAGGAAAGGGTTCTTTGCAATGAGGGTGGTGGTTCTGCACCTTTGCTCTCATCAGACCCCATCTGGAGTCCTGGGTGCAGTTCTGGAGCCCCCAACACAAGAAGGACATGGAACTGTTGGAGCCAGTCCAGAGGAGGCCACTAAGATGCTCAGAGGGCTGCAGCAGCTCTGCTATGAGGACAAGCTGAGAGAGTTGGGGCTCTGCAGCCTGGAGAAGGGAAAGCCACCTTGGAGTGGCCTTCTAGTATCTGAATGGGACCTACAGGAAGGCTGGGGAGGGACTATTGACAAGGTCTTGTAATGACAGGACGAGGGGGAATGGGTTTGAACTGGCAGAGGGGAGATTCAAAGTGGATGATAGGAAAGGGTTCTTTGCAGTGAGGGTGGTGAGACACTGGCACAGGCTGCCCAGGGAGGTTGTGGCTTCTCCCTCCCTAGAGATGTTCAGTAAGGCCTTGAGCAACCTGTTCTAGTGGGAGCTGTCCCTGCCTACGGTGGGGGGTTGGAGCTGGATGATCCTTGGGGTCCCTTCCAACCTGAACCATTCTATGATGGGTCACCATGACTTTGGCACCATGGCTACCCACACACTCACACAGCAGTGATCACACAGTCACAGAATGGGGGTGGGGGTGGTGGAAGGGGCCTCTGGAGACCATGGAGTCCAACCCCCCAGCTAAAGCAGACTCTCCTAGAGCAGGCTGCACAGGAACACATCTAGGTGGGTTTTGAAGTCTCCAGAGGAGATGCTCACAGGCACAGCTCTTTGCTAGCTGTCACCCAAAGCTCAAGTGTCCAGCAAGGCTGGTGTGGGAGGGATACTCTGCTCCACCACCCTGCCTGCCTCCAAGGTCTGCTGCCAGCATCTCATTTGCTTTCTAAATTGGGCTCCATGCACTTGTCAGGGGTTGGAGAGGCTGCAGGCCAAAGCAAACCCACAAGCCCCAGGGTAAGGAATCATCCTGGCATGGAGAGTCAGGCTGGCTCAGGAGGTCAAAGGACTCAGACACATTTACAGCCAGCAGAAGACATTGAAGGTGCTCAGCAGTGGCTGCAGCCCTTTGTTATCTCAGCAGCTGCACCACTGTGGGCTTGGTGCTGGCACCCTGGAGCCTTTCCACCAGCCCCTTTCACCTGCCCATCTTGAGGTCAAAATGCCACTGTCTGGCTTCTGCAGGACCAAGCTGTAAACCCAGGGTTAGCCTCGGGTTAAAGAGGTTCTCCTTGGCTGGATACAGGATGGTGAGGGTGCTGAAGAGAGGAAGAGTGGGACAGGGGCTGTGTGTGCCCTGCAGTGTGCCCAGCCCCGTGCCCTGCCACCAAGCACAGGGACAAGGCCAGGGAGGGACGTGGAGGGACTCATTACCTGTCTGCTGATGGAAAGCACAGAGCTGAGCTTGCCCTGGTTCCAATAACCAGCTATAAATAGCAAGCTCAATTAAAGCAACCAAACAAAGGAGATGATGGATACCTGCAAGAGGGACCCAGGGGACAGGGGGGCAGGGAGCTGAAGTTTCTCACCTTCCCTGTGCAAACACCACAGCTCCAGGCAAAGCTGCAAGCAGCAGGTCAAGTACAAGATAGGGACAGAGGGGACCAGCACTCCAACCACAGAGCTGAAGAAGTGGTGTGGTTAGGAAAGACCTTCAAGATCATCAAGTCCAACCCCAGAGGCTGCAGCAGCATGCCCCACATTTGGGCACCTGCCTAAGAGCTGCAGCCCGAGGAGGATACAGAGGCATCAGCAGGGCTCTGGGCAGCTTCAGCCCCAGCCCTCCATGCTCTGCTTCACTCAGGCTTCAGACTGTGAAGCCCACAGAGGTTTCCAGCCTGCAGCTGAGGCACAAACCTGATTTCCACTCAGCCCTTCCCCTCCCCTTGCTGCTCAGTTTGTACCCGTGGCAGATTCACGTTCAGGACCCAGTACAATTAGCACCTTTCTATTAATTTCTCAGACACATTCCAAACCAGAGCAAGCACAGCCCAAATGTTCACCCAAAGGAGCCCAGCAGCACTGCTGCCCCCATGCAATACCCAGCACTAACCAGCACCTGCTGGGACACAGCTCACTCCCAGCTCCAGCCCTAAAGCTCCTCTCTCACCACTAGAAGCAGCAATCCCAGCCCATGGATCACCCAGGTCCAGAGGTTGGGCAGCCAGGGATGGGCACAACAAACTAGCTCATGTGAGACCACCATGGTGCTGCTTTGCACTGCAGCCTTGGGGGAGGAATTACAGCCTCAGCTGGGCTAAATCCTGTCCCTGGAGGTGCTTGGCCTGCAGGAACTGGTTGGAGATAGATGAGGCAATGACAGGTGACAGATGATAGATGAGGAGTGCTCTCAGCTGCTTCCACACCCACCATGGGGGAAGAAGCATCCTCATGGCATGTGTGGCAGGGCAGAGCCCTGGAGCAGGCTGCCCAGAGAGGCTCTGGAGTCTGCATCTCTGGGGACATTCAAGACCCACCTGGATGTGTCCCTGTGTGACCTGCCCTGAGCGATCCTGCTCTGGCAGGAGGGTCGAATTGGATGATCTGCAGAGGTTCTTTCCAACCCTACCACTCTGTGATTGTGTTCTGAGCACACTGGGGCCCAGTCCTTGGCTCCTGGGCCACAGGGAGCCGTGGTGATGTGGGGCTGTGGTGATTGGTGCCCAGCTCCTGTGGCTGCTCCTCCTTGTGCCCACAGCGGCAGGACGAGCCTCAGCAGCTCGTTTCGGATCTCATCATCTCTCTCCCATCCCCCCAGCCAGCAGCAGGGGTTCAGAAGCAGCAGGAGCTAAAGGCACACATCCAAAAAGCTCTCCCACCCCTCGCCTTGTGTACATCAAACCCAATTTATTCAGAGCGAGCGGCTCAGACACGCTGGCAGCAGCCTTGAGAGCTGTTTATCAGCCGGGCTACCTGGGAGATCATTGCCATTGATTGCCATGTCATTGTCACTCCTGGGCACCACGGGAGCCAGATGACATTGTGGGCAGGAACTGGAGCGCGGCGGGGAGCTGCGGTGTCCCCGGCACAGCGGCGTGCGGCATCGGGCAGAGCCTGGGATGCTCAGAGCCTGAATCGGGGGGGGAGCAGAGCTTCGGTGCTGCCGGGCTCTGGAGGACCAGGCTGATGCTGGAACCTGCTGGAGTCATTTGCTGCTGTTGTTGATTTCTGCCTTTTCGCAGGGCTTCCTGCGAGCAGAGCAAGAGGCTTCCCACCGCCGAGCAGAAAGTCCCTCCCCATGGCAGCAGAGGGACTGCTCGGCACGAAGAGGGCAGAGGGGGAATCGCCAGCCAAACGCACTCCACTGAACGCCTTGGGCACCGTCACACCAGAGAAAAGACAGACTCGGTGTTTCCAGCCTGAGGAGGACCCTTCCTGCTCTCTCAAGGAGCCCCCACGCCTGAGCATCATCTTGGCCCCAGTGTGGGGTGAGGATGGCTCAGCCCGGGGAGTGGGGAAGGGGCTGGGCAGGCTATGAGTGCTGCTCAGAGGAGAGGGGGGAAATGACAGCCTGGCCAGAAAGGGACTGCGACAGAAGGTGCAAAGCCCTTTCCCCTTTAACTCACTGTTACTAATCCTGACCTCCTGGATGCAGCTGTTGATCAGCCAATCTCCAAGTGCTCCACACCGGTTGAACTCATTGTCATCGTTGTCCCCCTCCTTTTCTTTTTGCAGACAAGGAGACTGAAGGCAGCTGAAGCTACTGGTGCTGAGCCCTCCCGAAATGAGGCTCTAAATAACCCTGGCTGCCGGGGCTGGGTGGGAGGCAGGATGTAATAACCTGAGTGGGAAGGTGGCCAGGGCAGCGGAACGGACACTGCGGCTCAGGGGAGGCATCTCACAGTATTTCATGGTCGTGAGCACTGCCAGCATGGCCCTCAGCATGGTGTCCTCAGCAGCAGGGCAGAGATGGGGCAATGCTTTCAAACCAAAGCAGAGGACATTTAGGTCGGACCCCAGGAGGAAGTTCTGCACAATGAGGGTGGTGAGATGCTGGCACAGACTGCCCAGGGTGGTGGCTGAAGCTTCATCCCTGGAGACATTCAGTTTCAGGTTTGATGTGGCCTTGGGCAGCCTGCTTTAGTTGGAGGTGTCTCTGCTGAGTGTAGGGGGGTTGGACAAGATGACCTTTGGGAGCCCCTTCCAATCTGATGCAATCTGTGAATTTCTCGCCCCTCCAACACAAGCAGGACATGGAACTGTTAGAGTGAGTCCAGAGGAGGCCACCAAGATGCTCAAAGGGCTGCAGCAGCTCTGCTATGAGGACAGGCTGAGAGAGTTGGGGCTCTGCAGTTTGGAGAAGAGAAGGCTTGGAGGAGACCTTGGAGCGGCCTTCCAGGATCTGAAGTGGGCTACAGAAGGGCTGGAGAGGGACTATTGACAAGGTCTGTAATGACAGAAGGAGGAGGAATGGATTTAAACTGGCAGAGAGGAGATTCAAACTAGATGTTAGGAAAGGGTTCTTTAGAGTGAAGGTGGTGAGACACTGGCACAGGTTGCCCAGGGAGGTTGTGGAGCACAGAATCACCCAATGTGATCTTTAGATGATTCTGTGCTCCACAACCTCCCTGGAGGTGTTCAAGGCCAGGCTGGATGAAGCCTTGAGCAACCTGTTCGAGTGGGAGGTGTCCCTGCCTATGGCAGGGTGTTGGAACTGGATGATCTTTGAGGTCCCTTCCAACCTAAACCATTCTGTGATGCTATTTGCAACTGTGAACCTGAGATGGGGCCAGATCCCAGCTGAGCACCCTCCTGGTAGGATCCCAGCATCCATCCTTTGTTGGACCATGCACAGTTATTTCCCCCTCTTGACTCAAACCATTGAATCTAAGAATCATTTTGGTTGGTAGAGACCTTTAAGATCATAGATCTCAACCTTCAGCCTAAGACCTCAGTGGAAGTTAACCCACGAGTGGCTGCAGCTGGCCCACCTGGGCTCAGCGGTGGGAATTGATTGATTCCTCCCTGGCAGGGGGGAGGAACAGCTCCTGGAAAATGAATGGAGCCAATTCCACCACCAAATCTCCTCCTGGTGAAGCTCACAGCAGAGTGGCTGGGCCTCTGCAGCTACGGTGGGGTTTGGCTGCTGCTGCTGCTGCTGTTTGCTCTCTGCTGCCTGTGCCTCCAGCTGCTCCGCTCCGTGTTTGCTCTTTGCCGGCTTTAATTGGGGTGGCTGCACCGAGCCTGTGCTGCTGCAGCCAGATGGAACGGCAGGCACAAATGAGAACAAATAAAGCTGAATCAAATCCAACTCCTCACCAGCCACCAAGATCAACATGCCAAAGAGCAGGCTCTAGGAACTCAAAGCTGCCAAGGAGCCAGGCGGATGGAGCTCCAAAGGCATTTATCTGCCGCAGAGCGAGTGAGAGCCCTGCGAGCTGAACAGCGAGAGCCTTCCCCGCGCTGCCAAGAAAGCTTTTTGCCACTGAAAGATTCCTTTCAGCACTTCTGAAAGGTCTTCACTGTGGTGGGCTGTGCCCTGTGGGGGCTTCAGGAGAGCAGGAAGGTGTGTGGGCACCAAGTGGGCTTTATCAAAGGCATGAGGACAGCTTGGCAGCATCGGCGTTGGGTTTGGCATCGGCAGGTCACGGTGGAGCAGGGTTTGTGTCTGCAGGAAGGGAGGTGCAGGGATGGCTGAGAAGGTGCAGGGATGGCTGATGTGAGGTGAACGATCCCAGATGGATCTTGGCTGAATTCACCCCATCCTTGGTGCAAGAAGGGGACATTCAGAGGACAGCTCAGCTAAGGAGCTTCAGGGCAGGACTGAGCTGCCTGATGTTCCACCATGCCTCCAGGTGTTCGAAGAATGCATGGACGTGGCACTTTGAGCCATGGCTTAGTGGGTACAGTGCTGTTGGGTTGCTGGTTGGACTTTAGAGCTCTTTTCCAACCTTGATGATTCTATTCATCAAACCTCCAGCTCATGGTCACAAACCCACAGAATCACAGAATTAACCAGGTTGGAAAAGACCTCTAGGATCATTGAGCCCAACCTAGCACCTTACAACTCCTAATTAACTAACCCATGTGCCTCATCCAGCCTCCTTTTAAACACCTCCAGGGACGGTGACTTCCCTCCAGGGATGGTGACTCCACCACCTCCCCAGGTAGCCCATTCCAATGCCAATCACTCTTGCTGTGAAGAACTTCTTCCTAATGTCCAGCCTTTGGTCCTCCTGGCTCCAAAGCAAGGACCAGAGAGGCTGCTCACCTCACCTCAATCCACAAATTCAGGCTTGTCTGGCAGATGAGTGAACTTCAAAGAGCAAAAAGGTTCCACCAGACTGTGGAAGAAATGGAGCTGGAGCCTTTCAAAGGAGGCAGGGGCAGACAAATAAACAGGACTCTCACTGCCACCTTTCCTTCCCCTCCCTTCAGCCATTAACCAGCTCCTGCCTGATGAATGGAACTGTCTTTGCTGCAGGGCACAAAATAAGTCACACAAAGTAAAGGAGGGGCAAAAAGTGCCCGCGGTGGAGATAAGCAGAACAGTAGCACAGTCTCACAGTGTCACCAAGGTTGGAAGAGACCTCACAGATCATCAAGTCCAACCCTTCACCACAGAGCTCAAGGCTAGACCATGGCACCAAGTGCCACGTCCAATCCTGCATTGAACAGCTCCAGGGACGGCGACTCCACCACCTCCCTGGGCAGCCCATTCCAGTAGCCAATGACTCTCTCAGGGAAGAACTTTCTCCTCACCTCAAGCCTAAATTTCCCCTGGCGTAGCCTGAGGCTGTGTCCTCTTGTTCTGGTGCTGGCTGCCTGAGAGAAGAGAGCAACCTCCTCCTGACCACAACCACCCCTCAGGTAGTTGTAGACAGCAATAAGGTCTGCCCTGAGCCTCCTCTTCTCCAGGCTAACCAATCCCAGCTCCCTCAGCCTCTCCTCGTAGGGCTGTGCTCGAGGCCTCTCCCCAGCCTCGTTGCCCTTCTCTGGACACATTCAGGCATCTCAATGTCCCTCTTAAACTGGGGGGCCCAGAACCCTCTTCTGCATCTTGAGCAGCCTCTCCTCCACCACTTCCCCGTGGATTGATCTGGATGCCCAGCCCCTTGGCTGTTTGCTTTCTCACCTCCCAGCTGGCCATTGGAGTCTGATTGGATTCTGGTGTTTAAAATTGCAGGCAGGTTCCTTGCACTGGCATTAGCTCTTTAAATACGTGCTGCATCTTCTCGTGTCACGCCAGCACGAGCCAAGCACATCAGGAGCTGCTAGATAATAGGCAATTACTGCTCTTAAACAGACGAGGCATTCACCAGCAGAATGGGCTGCGTCTTAAATCAGCCATAAATCCTCTAATAGCACTTCTATTAATACCTGGGTTCTGGCACATTCCTAATTATTGTGTTCCTTATCAAACCACAGCGCTGCTCAGGGGAGGAGATGGAGCAGGAGCTGGGGCAGGCCTCAGAGAGGGAAGCCTGAGCAGCCCAGGAGGTGCTGGGCACACTGGCATGGCTGGAAGGATGCTCCCAGAGCCATGGGTGAGGGTGAGGGCAGCTCTGCCTCCACCCTATAGAATTATAGACTTGTTTGGCTTGGAGAAGCCCTCTGAGATCTTCCAGTCCAGAGGGACAATGGCCCCAGGAAACTTGGCCACAGGTTTCCTGAACACCTCCAGGGATGGGGATTCCACCACCTCCCTGGGCAGCCTGTGCCAGTGCCTGACCACTCTGGCAGCAAAGGAGTTGTTCCTCATCTCCAACCTAACCCTCCCCTGGCACAATTTCAGGTCATTTCCTCTCATTCTGTCACCTGACACTGGGAAGAAGAGACCAAAACCTCACCTCACTGCAGCCTCCTCTCAGGGGGGACCGTAGAGAGCAAGGAGGTCTCCCCTCAGCTCCTCTTCTGCAGACCAAACACCCCCAGTCCCCCTTCAGGCAAGATGCTCCATGGGTGCTCTCCTTTGTCACTCTCCTACATTGGACACATCAGCTCTGGCTTCCCCATGGCCCCATGGGATGAGCAGTACCTTTTGGAGGAGGCTGTGGCTTTAAAGCAGACTAAATCATAGAATCAGAGAATGGTTTAGGTTGGAAGGGACCTCAAGCATCATCCAGTTGTGACCCTCTGCCATCAGCAGGGACACCTCCCACTAGAAGAGGTTGTTCAAGGCCTCAACCAACCTGGCCTTGAACACCTCCAAGGAGGTTGTGGAGCACAGAATCATCCAATGTGATTCAAAGATCACACTGGGTGATTCTGTGCTCCACAACCTCCCTGGGCAACCTGTGCCAGTGTCTCACCACCCTCACTCTAAAGAACCCTTTGCTAATACCTAGTTTCAATCTCCCCTCTGCCAGTTCAAACCCATTCCTCCTCATCCTGTCATTACCAGACCTTGGCAGTTGTCCCTCTCCAGCCCTCCTGTAGCCCACTTCAGATCCTGCAAGGCCACTCCAAGGTCTCCTCGAAGCCTTCTCTTCTCCAGGCTGCAGAGCCCCAACTCTCTCAGCCTGTTCTCACAGCAGAGCTGCTGCAGCCCTCTGAGCATCTTGGTGGCCTCCCCTGAACTCACTCCAACAGTTCCACGTCCTGCTTGTGCTGGGGGCTCCAGAAGTGCACACAGTGCTTCCCAGCTGAGCTGGCATCAGAGGAGCCAGGTGGGCACCTTGAAGTCTGGCTGCTCTGTGGGCAGGGCGCTGGCAGTGCGGTGGCAGCCCTGCTGGCAGCCCTGCTGGGCATGTGAGGCAGGTTGTGAGCAGCACTCATCCTCCCTCCTGAGCCACTGCACCCTCCCGAGAAGGAGCCTGAGCAATTCCTGCCTCATTAAAGTTCTTTGAAATGTTCTCCTCTGCTGCTTCCCTGCGTTTTCCCCTATCAAACCCAATTCCTGCTTCCCGTGGAGAGCAGGAGGTGTTGGTTACCATAACGACAGCTCCTGCCCGCAGCACCCAACAGTCCTGCTCCTGGCCCTGCCTCTGGCCCCGCTGCAGCCAGCAAACCCCTGCCCTGGCATGGGTGGGACCCTTGGCATGGGCAGAAGCCCTTTGATGAAAGCAGGACCCACTGGCTCTCCTGTGGCACCATCAGTACTGGGGTCTGATGTGGTCCTTTGCTGGAGGTCTGCCAGCTCTAGGTCCACATTTTGGAGGATTCGAGGTTCCTGTGGCATCATCTGCTCAAAGCTGGGGCCCCACAGGCAGCATCTCCTCAGCAGAGCTCGCAGTGCTCCTGCCTGCTTCTGCCTTTGAAGGAGCCACACATTCATCTGCCAGGTCCTCACTGAGAACCAAATCCTGACTGCAGGAGATGTCCCAGAGCTCAGAGCTTGGATTTCCATTTTTCATCCCCTCTGAAAGCTGTCCAGAGGGACAGCACTGTTCTGAGAACCTCTCTCTCCAGGTACCTCCTGTAAGGTCCTTAATTCCAGGACCCACCCACATCAGCAGCATCTTTCCATCTGCAGCTTCCTGTGTGAGGAGCTCCAGGAGAAGACACTTTGAACACCCAGGAGGGAGCTGCTGGTAGCTGTTGGGGAAAGTAAAGCTCTGAGCATCCCTGGTCAAGGTTTCATCTTCAGAGCTGTTGCAGAGTCCCTTCAAGCCCCTGAGAAGCTCCTCAAGCCTGGTCCATGGACTTATCTTTCTGGCTTTGCTGTTGCATTCTCAATCACCCATCATAGGCCACCGAAGATGGTAGCTGCTGCTCAGTGTCCCTGGCACCCCAGGGACAATGAGATGTCCCTGGGCACACAGCTCTCCTCCAGCAGAGCTCCCAGGGGAGCTCAGTCCCTGGCTTTTCCTGCAGTGGCAGCTGTGGGGGCTGGGAGAGGCTCTCCCTGGCACTCTTTGACTTTATGAAGGCCATAACTGAAATGAAGAGTTCCAATGGATTTCCAAATGGACCTGTAAAAGCTTCTGATGGATGAAACATTTCACTCTAAGTTCTTTAGGAGATCTCTTATGCTCTTCCTAAGCACTTCCAGAAGCTTGGAGTCTTTTTACAAACCCCTTTCCTTTGTAGCCCCCAGGAGCCACCTTCACACCGAGCTGTAAATCCTAAGGCACAGCTTGGCCTCAGGGGTGCAGCCAGGATGGATCCATCAGGATGGGGACTGGGGGTTGGTTCTTTGAGCTGCTTCTCTCAGGAGTGCAAGGGGATCAGAGGGATGACCCCTCAAAAAGCACCAGATGTGGTGATTATTGTGTTACTAGAACTGATTATTGTATTATTAGACCTGATTATTGTATTATGAGACCTGATGATTGTGTTGTTAGCCCCTGTGATTACAGGATTATCCCCTGGCATGCTGCACTGCACCTCCTGTTCTTGCACTAATGTTGGTATTGAGGATGCTGGGGCTGACATGGTCTGGTGGTCACAAAAGGGCTGGGTTGAAAGTTGGACTTGATGGTCTTAGAGGTCTTTTCCAGCTCAATGCCTCTATGATAATGAGAATAGTAAATAATATTGATAGCAATATAGAGATTGTCTGTTGCTTCCCTGTGCATGGACCCCATCAGAGCATGCCAGAGGTGCTGGGGATAACTACCTGAAAGGAGGCTGTAGCCAGGTGGGGTTGGGCTCTGCTGCCAGGCAAGCAGCAACAGAACAAGGGGACACAGCCTCAAGTTGTGCCAGGGGAGGTCTAGGCTGGATGTTAGGAGGAAGTTGTTGACAGAGAGAGTGATTGGCATTGGAATGGGCTGCCCAGGGAGGTGGTGGAGTCTCTGTGCCTGGAGGTGTTGAAGCCAAGCCTGGCTGGGGCACTTAGTGCCATGGTCTGGTTGATTGGGCAGGGCTGGTGCTAGGTTGGGCTGGCTGAGCTTGGAGGTCTCTTCCAACCAGCTTGGTTCTATGATTTTATGATTCTATGATCCTATGAACAACAGGGTGCCAGGGCTATGATTCTGATTCTATGATCCTATGAACAACAGGGTGCCAGGGCTGTGATTCCATGATGCTATGATTCCATGATTCTATGATTCTAAGATTCTATGAACAGCAGGATGCCAAGGCTATGATTTTATGATCCTATGACTCTATGAACAGCAGGGTGCCAGAGCTATG